>JANSTV010064141.1:0-11560 GCA_027564135.1 Lestremia cinerea
TATACGTGAATGATACTGGCAACCTTCAATGCGATGAAAATTACACATCAAATGAAAACGTCTATCAATCGAGTATTTGCAAATGTTCCCTATCGAGAGCCGGTGACTGTTGCGCTCGCAGCAAATGGAGTTGTTCGGTACATGCGTTTTGAGTGGGGCATTTTCTGGCGGAGTTTCGACAGATTCGCTTGCATAAGCGAAAATTCGATTTTATATATTTTATATCCACTTCCTTAAATTTCTTTGACCGGCGAATGCGTACGATAGGGATAGTGAATGTCATGTTTTTTGACACATATCGATTGAGCCCCGCTTGAACAAAACTTGTTTATGCGAATCTGCCTCAAACTATGACTTGAACACTCTAAATGGGGCGAACAGTGCAATAAGTTTAATCAATTCCTCCCAACGCAGCTATTTACTTCCAGAAAACTCGCTCTGATCGATGGACTGACTGAGATTAGATTAATCTTATAATTCCCACCATTCATTCATTTGATGTGGCATTCGACAATGATATTGTGCATTTAAGTAAGTTGTCAGTGAGTCGCAAGCTTTGTGATTAAACAGTTTTTTTCTTATCATTTTTCGAAATTCAAATCTTGTCGTTGGTTGAATGAAGCAGCGTTGCTTCTTGCGATTGAAGCTGTGTTGGGGAGAGAAGCTAGTGCAACGTGCCATATTTATTCGTTTTTATTGAGGTCCCGGGAATGATTCATCATCAAACAATTTGCTTATTTTAGAATGAATCGATCATTCCTGTATGGCATTGTGGTTGCCTCGTCGACTTGGTGCTTCAGTTTGTACCTTTATTGGGTTCTGATGCAACAGAGCTCCACGAATGTTACTAGCTCATTTCAAGTCCCAAACGATATACCCGCTGCCCATGAATATGACTTCCAGCTATTACAAAAGGAGAAGAAAGAGAAGAAATTTAAGAAAATCAGCCAAAGACTTATCGATGAGTTGCAGCCCGTTCAGCCACTTGCAAATTCGACAGGTAAGAGTGGGACGTTTCCGAGATGGAACCGAAACTAACACGGAGTTTTGAATTATCGAGCAGATGAATTCGGAATGGTGAGAACGGTTGAGGAACAGTATTTACGTGACATTGGGTACAAGAGACATGCTTTCAACATCCTGGTGAGCAACAAGATTGGTTCGATTCGAAGCATTCCAGATACGAGACATAAATTGTACGAGTCCACATTCCACATTCTCGTCGCAAAGGATTTCACGTGTCTTATCTTTCCAGATGTGCCCTCCAAAAGTACAATACCAACGATTTGCCCACCGTTTCTGTGATAATGTGCTTCTACAATGAGCATTTGGGTACACTGATGCGATCAGTGAAAACCGTCCTGGAGCGCACACCGTCTCACCTCCTCAAGGAAATCATTCTGATTGATGACTTTAGTGATTTGCTTGAGTTGAAATCGACCTTAGAAGCGGACGTGCAAGCGCTGGGCACGACCAAAGTGAGAATCATTCGCAATGAAAAGCGTGAAGGTTTAATTCGTGCTCGGGTTTTTGGAGCGAGAAATTCCGCTGGTGATGTGTTGTTGTTCTTGGACAGTCACGTCGAAGTGAATGTTGATTATATGGAGCCGCTGTTGACGCGAATTAAAGAAGATCGTCACATTTTGGCGACGCCAGTCATTGACATCATCAACGCGGATACTTTTGCGTATTCGTCCAGTCCGTTAGTGCGCGGAGGATTCAACTGGGGATTGCATTTCAAGTGGGACAATCTTCCGTCGGGAACTTTGGTGAATGACGTTGACTTTTTGGGTCCATTCAAGTCACCCACCATGGCTGGTGGATTGTTTGCCGTTGACAGACTCTATTTCAAGGAGATTGGCGAATATGATTTGGGGTATTCGCCTCTGAAATATTTTCCAATTACTCAGATCTAATACTATCGCTCTTCTAGAATGGACATCTGGGGCGGAGAGAATATCGAAATATCGTTTCGAGCCTGGCAATGTGGTGGCTCAATTGAGATTATTCCGTAAGCACTTCCATCGATCCATCGCAAGACATCCAACTCATATCGACTTTGCTCCCACAGTTGCTCCCGGATCGGCCATGTGTTTCGAAAACGACGCCCGTATGGCACGACCGGTGTGGACACAATGATACGGAACTCACTCCGATTAGCTCACGTTTGGATGGATGAGTACATTGTAATTCCTCCTTCACAGCCCCACTTCGATTAGTCACTCATCCTCCCATTCCACAGGATCATTTCTTGCAACAACAAAATGCAGCTCGATACATCGATTATGGAAACGTCGATGAACGCAAGCAGCTAAGAAAAAATTTGAAATGCAAGCCATTCAGCTGGTATTTGCAAAATATCTATCCACAACTTGAAGTTCCTGGACAAGCTCAAAAGATTTCTTTCAAAGAGGAGAAACCGTTATTTCAACCATGGCATTCCAGGTGCGATGCTAGTCACATGTGAACCATTGCTTGAGGGGAATTTATGATATTTCTTTTCGCAGAAAACGAAATTATACCGGCCGTTTTCAGGTGAGACTATCCAGCACAAGTCTATGCATATCAGCCGGCGGTGAGAAAGAAAATGGATTCTGGAAGCGAAACAGCAATGTCATCTTGATGCCGTGCTTGAGAACAAAGAACCAAATTTGGTACGAAACCGATAGGTCTGAGCTAGTCGTTGGGCAGCTGTTGTGTTTGGAGGCGCAAGGAGGATCAAGCGCATCGCCGCCGGTCATCAATAAATGTCATGAGATGGGCGGCGACCAAGAGTGGAAACACAGAAATGCTGTAAGCTTTCATTCTCAAAATGGACGATTTTTCATAATCCAATGCAATCGTTCAACTCTTTCAGAATGAATCCCCAATTTACAACATGGCCACTGGAACATGCTTACACGTTCAAATACCCAAAAATGGGGCTATTGTCGAATTATCACTTTGCTCCGAACAAACAAATAACAAATGGGATCTGATCAAACAATAAAATACATTTAATTTACAAGTTTTTAATTGACGCTTGATTTCAATCGTTTTCCCCCTCCAGAAATCAATCGAGTCAAAGACAAGATTATTATTGGTTTATTTTTGATCTTTAGAGTTCAAATTGAAGAATTTACAGAAATTCCTTCCCATTTCGAAATTGTCCCGAAAATATCGTCGAAAAATCTCGCTAAGAACCGATTGTTTGATTTTGGCGCAAAATCGGATTCTGCGCTGAGGCAACACCAGAAAGCCATCGGGCAGCACTAGCAAACAAATTGACACACTACACATTCTGTGACAGTATCGAGCACCATCATCGATATTGTTGAGCGTTGAGCCGGGAAAAAGCTATTATTCACCGCTAAGAGCGGAATAATTTCGCGTAAATCCGTGAATTGAGCATTCGCCATACATTCCGCTTTGTGACAAGCAACCAACGATAAAAGATCAGATTCACTTGAATCGTCGTCGGTGAGTTTGAAAATTTGCGAAAAATTGTCGCTATGAAATTGTATTGAAATAAAAAAAAAAAAAAAAAACCTTTCAGGCCTTCGCGCAAAATTTTTTGGCAACGAACGGTAAAGCTATTGTTTGAAAACAATCGAATCAACAACGAATGATGCGGGTAAATAGAAAACGACTCTAACCAAAAAAAAAAAAGAAAACGAAAAAGTGAAAACGACAAAAGCACAAATCATCCATCACCATGAACTGGTCGATAACATCGTTGGCGATAATAACTCGCATCGGAGTCGTCTTATTGCAATTTGTAACGAATTTAGCTATTCCCGATCACAAAGCGGACGCATTTCGATCACCAAAAGTACCCGGCCCGAACAGTGTCTGCGATAATCAGACGGAATTCGTTTTTGGAGGTTTGCGCCGTTGGGATGCCGAATACTATCTTCACATAGCCGAATATGGCTACACCTACGAGCAATCGTTGGCTTTTTTTCCATTGCTGCCGCAAGTCCTGCGACATGTCATCGATATGCTCGATGCATGCTTATTTCGTGAAATCACCGGTTGTTCGGTTCGAAGCCAATTGCTGATCGTCGCAGTCATCATGAACACGATTTTCTTCACGTTGGCCGCCCACACCCTCAACCGCTTGAGCATTAAAGTGCTAAACAATGCAGCCAAAGCAAAAATGGCTGTCGTACTGTTTTGTTTCAATCCGGCAGCGATATTCTTTGCGGCTCCCTACACCGAGAGTCTCTTCAGTTGGTTAACGTTCTCCGGCATGCTGGCCGCAGTTGAAAAGGATCCATTTCTGACATTTTTCTTCGTTGGAATGAGCGTCCTGTGTCGTTCCAACGGGCTTCTAACGGCCGGATTTATAGTGTACTACTGCGCACGGTCCATTAATAGGGGACTGGAGGAAGAAGAACCAGATGTCATCTATCTGGCGATAAAGATGATCAAAGCGGCTCTAATCATTGGTTGCATCATATCGATGTTTGTCGGAGTTCAGATTTATTATCATTCACTGTTTTGCGGCAATCGACACATCGATTTGCCCAAATGGGTGATGAGGCACGCCCGGCAAATGAACTACACGCTCATTGGCGACGAATCAAATCGGCCTGTTTGGTGCGGATTGCCGTTACGAATGCCATACGGTTACATTCAATCGTACTACTGGAACGTTGGCTTCCTCAACTATTACAAGTTCAAGCAAATACCAAATTTCATTCGGGCCATTCCAGTACTCTCCTTCGTTTTCGGATGTTCGTTCAAATATTTCAGTGATAATCCTTTGATTACGTCACGACTTGGTTTTCGCTTGGACGAACAAGAGCGCGCTAGGGTTCCATTTCACATTCAGAACCTCTTTCCATTCGTCGTGCATGCAACTGTATTGAGCTTCATTTGTGTATTCTTTTTGCACGTACAAATCTCAACACGTTTCCTGGCCTCCGCCACGCCAATCCTCTACTGGTTTGGCGCTCATTATCTGCAATACAAGCGAGATGTCAATGACAATGGAAATGGCAACGGCAATGGCAATGGCGATGGCAATGGCAATGGCAATGGCGATGGCAATGGCAATGGCAATGGCAATGAAAATCGACGTCGACCCGTCAACTCTTATGGCGAGCTCGCTTACCATTTCTTGTTCACCCAAAGTCCCTCGCAAGTTGGGTTCTTCGTCAAGAATTGGTTCATCACTTACCTGCTCATCGGCATAGTGTCATTCTGTAATTTTTTTCCATGGACTTAAATTGTACGCGAATTTTATCAAAATTTTGCATTGCCATTCCGATGAACGTTATTTGCCACTACTCATACATGGTTCACTCTCATAATTGTCACATAATTTTTAAAAATAATAATAAATAATATTTAAGCAATTTTGTTCAATGCGTTTGATTGCCTCAGCACAGCTCATTTGGTTGATCGATGCATCAGATGGTAAACACGATTCTAATCGTTGGCAAACTCTTCACATTTCAGATTGGAATTTAAGGCGACCGGAAATTCTGTGATGGATCGATACAGGCAGAAGACGGATGGATCGAGAGGGGAGGCACGATCGAGGCATTCCGGCAGGAAACACAAGAAACGTCGTCGGTCGACTTCCACTTCCCCGCCGCCCTCCAAATCACGTTCCCGCTCTCGATCTCAGTCCCGCCATGAGCCCGAATCGACAAATCTAATAAATTTTTCCTTTTTGGACCACAAATCCGATCTCATCAAAGTCCTCACCGGGCATATCCCTCGCGAGAAACTCATCGACAATCCAGAAGACTTTTGGCTTTTCCTCCGAAAATACGAAACGCTTTTGAAGAAAAGCGGTCAATGCATCCTGCCGGAGCCCGTCGACGAACTGACCGAACCCACCATTTCGCGAGAATATCAAAAGGCCAACAACATTAATCTGAAAATCCAGGTACCGTTCGATGAGCTTTCATGTCGGTTGTCCAGTTTCGGGGAATCGTCCAGAGTGTCACCGTACAAACTGCGACAATTCATGCAAATTGTCGTTCACTATTTGGACTTCAAGCAGAAGGAGAAATTCATGAAATTGAAGAAATTGCGACGGGCTCAGGCGAACCTACCGGTGGCGAAATATCGCAAAGAGATCGTCACGGCGGTTCAAAACGAAAGAGTAGTATTGATTGCCGGCGACACCGGTTGCGGTAAATCCACTCAAGTGCCACAGTATTTGTTCAATTGTGGTTTTCAGAGCATCGCTTGTACGCAGCCGCGACGCATTGCGTGTATTTCGTTGTCGAAGCGGGTGGCCCACGAGATGCTGAGCGAATTCGGCACTGAGGTCGGCTATCAAATCCGTTTTGAACGAAGCAAAAACAAAGACACGAAAATTGTGTTCATCACCGAGGGTCTGTTGCTGCGTCAGCTGTCTACGGAGGCGGCACTGAGCCAGTACGATGTTATTGTGCTGGACGAAGTGCATGAACGGCATTTGCACGGTGATTTTTTGCTGGGTGTCACCAAGTGCTTGCTGAAAACTCGACCCGATTTGAAAATCCTTTTGATGTCGGCCACGATCAATGTCAAGTTGTTCGCTGATTACTTTCAAGAAGAGGATGCACATGTGATTGAGGTGCCGGGACGGCTTTATCCGATCAAATTGCACTACATGCCGCAGGTGCAGGACATTGGGGACCCGCGACAGAAGAAAAGCGAGCGACTGAATCCGGAACCGTACATTCAGATTATGCAGTTGATCGACAGCAAGTATCCGAGTAAGTGTGCTCTGCCAGAATGACAACAGGAGCTTAGTTTAATTGAACTGACATGCATCTTGTTCCAGAAACCGAAAAAGGCGACCTGCTGATTTTCATGAGCGGCTTGAACGAGATCACGAGTGTGATTGAGGCGGCCAAGGAATATGCGGAAAAGGACAACAGTTGGATCATCCTACCTCTGCACAGCAGCTTGTCGATAGCTGACCAAGATAAAGTGTTCGACTACGCTCCGGAAAGTATGCGGAAATGCATCGTTTCGACGAATATCGCTGAGACATCAGTGACCATCGATGGGATTCGATTTGTCGTTGATTCTGGCAAGGTCAAGGAGATGAGCTACGATCCATCGTCCAAAATGCAGCGTCTCAAGGAGTTTTGGATTTCAAAGGCGTCAGCTGAACAACGCAAAGGTATGAAAGTTCGCTATTAATCACTCCGTGCTTGCTAAGCGCTGCGTTGTGCTTTCAGGCCGTGCGGGACGAACTGGTCCGGGTGTTTGCTATCGAATTTATGCCGAGCAAACTTTCACTGACTTCGAGGCGTATTCAGCTGCTGAAATCCATCGAGTCCCATTAGAGTCTCTGCTGCTGCAAATGATATCGATGGGTTTACCGAACGCACGGCTATTCCCTTTCATCGAACCGCCGCCCTCGGAATCCCTTGAGAATGGTATTCTCTCGTTGAAACAGCATGTGAGTCCACGGTATTTTGTTGGAGGACCACTAATTCAAGTCTATAATATAATTGTAGGATGCCATGCTGCCGGACGAGAAATTGACGCCATTGGGTCGAGCTCTGTCTCGATTGCCAGTAGACATTTCCATTGGGAAAATTTTGCTAATGGGATGCGTGTTCCAGCAGCTCCAGCCAGTATTGACAATGGCTGCACTGCTCAGCGTCCAATCACCATTCACGAATCGTGCGTATCGCGACCACGAATGTGAAACCGCTCGGAAGGAATTGGAATCGGATCACGGGGATCCACTAACGATTCTGAACGCCTACAAAGAATGGCTCGAACTGAAGCAGGCCACATTCAATCGACATCGTCACGCTGAGAACACGAAGAAATGGTGTCGACGAAGGGGAATCGAGGAGCAACGATTCTACGAGATAACCAAGCTTCGAAATCAATTCCAGGATCTTTTGAAAGACTGCGGTTTGACAGAAATGGGGGAAGATGTGACGTTGAGCACCAGCGAACGGGTCATTCGGAAGGGAGAGCTCCGTCAGTTAAAAGAGATGAAGCGAGCTCACAAGATGGAAGCACCTCGAAAGAGGAAATTGTTGAGATCCGATCCGTGGGGTGTCGAGGATGACGACGAGGTTGACGATAAGCAGGTCGACATTCGAGATGTTGATTTCAGGATGAGCCACGATTCATCGAAGATTAACGTTAGTTTTGTTAATGATGAATGGTGAATTGTCTCAAACCAAGCTTCGATTTCAGGATTTGGTGTCTGGAGCCACTGCTTGTAGTTTCCGGGATTTGACGACCTTGAAGTTGATCCTCGTCGGCGGATTGTATCCCCAAATTGCTATTCCGGACGAATTCAATCATTTGAAGGTGAGCGTCTTGCACTAAACGAACCCCTAACCACTGATTGACAAACGCTCCTCTCACGCAGTGTCCCAGCCAGCAATTCTACCACACTCAGGCAAAACCGTTCACATGTCTGCATCCGATGGGATTCTTTGCCAATAACCCAGACATGCTTCAGTTGATGGAGCCTGAAATCATGGAACAAACGGGATTTTTCAAATCAAGGTTGCCGCTGAGTTCGAAGCACCAGATTCTTTGTTATTTGTAAGTTTCACGAGAAGGTCTCAACTTGCAATCGACAGTAATTGAACTGAACATTCGTCAACAGATCTCTGCTGGAAACCACCAAACCGTACCTGATGAACACCTTCCGTATGCCAGCCGCTCAGACCATTCTCCTGTTCGCTCACTTGATCGAAACGAATGGCTCGTGCACGCGACTGGTGTGCGACTCGTGGCTCTGCTTAGACTTTCCCTTTCCCGAACAAGGACTGAGCTTACTGTCAAAAGCATCGAATCTCAGACGATCCTGGAACTTGCTCTTGTCCAACAAACTTGAAGGAATGAATCGCAATGTCGATTCGGAACTTTCGGCGAATCAACGGGAAACCAAATCAAAACAACTGGAGTTGGACTTGTGGCAGGACTTGGCCGTTTTCATGAACTGCGAAGTGGGTTACACGTTGAAACGGTTCCTTCCGGCTGACCTAAAGGTAATTTACGTGATGAGCGTGACTCGAAGTTCATTCTAATTTCGAGATGTTTCAGACATTGTACGTCGGTCCGGAGGATGACGACCATGCGAATTTGTTATCGCAATTCGAGTCAAATCCATTTGCTGAAGAGTTTGTTTGCTCGCAGAATGCGACAAAAGGCGGCGTTTACATCACGGAAAATATTTTGTTTGGCTGGTGAGAGGAACAAAGGATTTGTTTTTATGAGACCAACTAAAGCCTATTCCTCTATTTCTAGTGTCAGAGAGACTGATTGGAGCATTCAAATGATGGCATCCACGGAGGTCATGGACTGGACCTGTCCCACCTGCGGAAACAACTTCAGCATATTCGGTCTGCAGAAGCTCCAACACACCAAAGGTAAGCATCCAACAGCATTTGCTCTGAATGGAATTTTCAAGAATCAAAAAATCTTTCAGTTTGTTCAACGAAAGCCAAAGAATCGGAAGAAGCTAAACGGAGGGATGCAGCTCCGTCCCAAAACACCTCCCACGGCAGCAATAAAAAACCATATTATTGTTCGATTTGTAAGAAAACTCTGCATTTAACGAATATTGAAATGTTAAAACACAAGAAATCTTGTAAAAAAGACTAGTATCGCTTTGACGAGAATTGAAAATGGTGAAAATAAAAATTGTATTCCGTTGACAAGCGGCGGTCAAATGACATTTAAAATGTTTGATTGCACAATTTTGTTTTGTTCAGTTACGCATGAGCTCGACCAGAATTCGTTCGATGGCCACCTCGCCAACGGTCTTTTTGAAAAGGTGTTCCTGAAAAGATGTGCTCGAGTGAATTAAGGAATCGAAAGAAGGAAAGCGAGCTGTACCTGAAGGATCTGCCGATCAGAAGCGGATCTAACGAACGGAAGGATCAGCAAGATGTGACCCATTCGAATGCCACCACATTTCTCCAAAAGCAATGTGATTGTTTCATTTTGAACGACAGACGATTGATGTGCTGAGCCTGTGGCCAAGCCATTGCAATCTATGGATTCGAAAGGAGGAAATAAAGAAGACGCTTTCCCACTGAAATTCAATCAGCACTCACCTGATCGAAAGAGAATCAACGTCTTCAAGTACTCCAGCTCAGTGTAGTCCAATCGCAGCATCGTTAATTGCCGTAGAGCCTTTTGTAGCTTTCTAGTGGTCGTATCTTTGATTGACGAAAGCAGACCTGAGATGGTAACAATCATCAGAAACTGTTTATCCGGTTGAAAAACCAGCATGCTTACCTTCGATGGGCAATCCATACTGAATAGCCGTAACAATGAACAATTCTGCCCAACATTCTTCCAACAAAAGATTTTGATCGCTCTCCGGGATTTCAGCGAACGTTGGAATGGACTTGGCCCATTTGACCGCCAAAAACAGAAGCTTTGCCGCCGATTCAAACACCGCCTCCCGATCCGAATACGAAATACTGCCTCGCCGACAATTCTCTTGTAAACTCGCCTCTTCCGAACTGGTGACTTCGTCTTCTTTTGCCGTCGGCGATGATCCATTCGATTTTGTGTTTCGCATTCGCAATGAGCTCGCGAACAGATTCTCAGTGAAATGTGTGTTGTGGCCGAATGACATTGTGGGAATTGTCGGAGCAGTGAAGATCCCATTGCTGAGATTGAATGTGTCCAGGAGATTGTGATGGAATGGCATCGCGCTGGTTGGAATATACCGCGGTGGCTCCAGCCCCGAGGAAAAGACTGTTGGCAAATGGAGCGGCATCGGCAGAATCAAACCACTGGGATGCATTGGCAATCTTCGCGCTGAATAGAAATCAATGGACGATGTCATTGCACTGGCTTGTTGATTTGAGATGCACGACCGCGGTGCTCTTTCATGTTGAACCGCTGTAAATGTAGTTAAACTGTTAGTTCCCTCAAGTTGTGTCGTGAGTGGACGTCGGAACCAATAAATGACTGCGATTTAGCTTTGCATAACATCATCAATTATGCAACACGTGAAAAAGCGCACCTGACTCGGAATATGTCAGTTCGAATACGACCCAAGTTGGGGTCGTTCCTTGTAATTCACCCGTGTATCGCATTTGGTTGGGGAGTCAAGCTCGTTATTATCATTTACCGTTACTCATTATCAAAACGAGCCACTGGGACGAGTTTCATTGAACGAAGACAGGGAATGAGGTGAAAACCGGATGGCCTCTTGTTTTGAAAGTCGCGTCCTCGAAATGGCCCACTGAAAACATGGTAAGACAATTAAACGACTTGAAATCACATTCGAAGCTCTTTCGAACCTATCAACCAGATCCCTAATGCCATTGTCGTGATGGGCGTGCTGTAAGCGTTTTGTTTGCTTGGCAAAGATCTTTGGATGATTCTTGGCCCATCATAAAGAGTGCCGTCAAAGTCAGAAGAGAAATAACGCCAAAGCCAAGGCACCGATCAGAGTTCATAACGTGTGACGCCTGGCAAACATACGGAACATATCATTGACACAACTTTTATCATGTGAAACCGCATCTGTGCAAATACACTCTCGCTGGGCTAAGTGGCAGAGCATTCGGAACAAGCACAAAGCATTACACATCCATCGGTGGATGTTGTGAAGTGTAACCAGAGG
>JANSTV010064152.1:0-11559 GCA_027564135.1 Lestremia cinerea
TTCTGGCATCTACGATTTGTTTTTGATGAAAAATGATGAATGAATAAATTTAGGCAAATTTGCAGCAAAATAAATAAATAAAATGTCTTCTATTCACTTGCTTCCGAACGGTCTCGATTCAGCGATGGATTTGGAATGATGCAGCGCCACCTCAGTTGGTTTGTCGAAGGAAGAAAACGAGTTTTGTTATTCCGAGCAGAATCTCGGGAAATGCTGAGCGTTTCTGAATTTATTGAATAAAATTTGAAGAAATGATATATATTTTATACATTGGAGTGGTTATGATATATTAGTAGGAGCATCGAGTGCCCCTGGGGATAAGGCTTGAAGCGGTTCATCGCCTGGGTCAATCGACCGGGAACCTGAAAAGGGGAGAGGGTGCCAAGGGGAAATGGGTCAAGGATATATATCTTTGCAAAGTCCGGTGATTGGGGCGATCAAAGTCTGAAATGCTGCTAGACCTGGTGGCTGGCGGTGTCGAACTCTGTAATTGGACGTGAGCTTAATCGAGGACTCCCTGAGGCGAAGGAACGTCTTACACCAAGCAGATCCCGCGCAAGTTGCCATCCAATTGGCACTGTTTCTTTTGAGCTGCGTTACCTTTATTACATGCCGCTTCCACAGCGAGGGCCTTCCTAAAAACCCAACCGGAATGCAGGAATAAAGAAGTCTGCATGCTTTGCCGGCCCTCGGTCGCTCACCTGAGAGCCCAGTAGTAGCACACCGAGCCAGAAGGCTGTCTATCGTTGAATATTTGCTGGCCACAGAGGTGCCAATCGTCTGAGCTCCTCGCCTCGAAACATTGGACAACACCCATCCTGAAACGATCAAGGAGATGAGCTGATGTGCTCCTAACGCCTTCGAAGCGATTTAAAATTACTGAACATCGCTGGATACGTCACCGGGCTTCCATCCGCACTCGGTGGTGGCGATCATGTCCATTCTGAGAAGGAGCAGAGCGATGTTGCTTCTGAGCAAGGTCATTTCAGCAACTTGACTCACCTCGTCGTCATAAGAACTGCGCAAAACTCTTGCACATCTTTCAAAGTCCGAAAAGTGGATCCAGACGGAACGTAATCGCCCGATGTTTCAACTTTCAACCTGAAAGCCGAATCGGATGAGAAAAATGCTTCACCGAAATGATTGGGGGCGCTTACAGTGACCTGCACTGATCACCCAGCTCGGGCGTAGCGCTGTTTAAGATGTCTTCGAGTTTCGAGGAGGCGACGATCGATGTCGAGCTGCAAAAGAGGAACGATCTGTTGTAATCCATTTGCCTCGCGAGAGAGGAATGAGGCGCTTTACGGCTTCGAGAGGAGCACCAAATTGATCGCCTCGCGCTTATCGATATCTCCGCGCGTCTGAGGGTTTTTTGCGCTGAAACGGTTGCACGGCGGTTACTTGTCATTCTTAAGATCTCAAGTCGGTGGTATTTACTTGAATCCAAGGTCCAAGCAAAGGTCCCAACCGTACTGGGCGGTGTCAAGTGAATAGTTGTAGCTGCAAGATTCAGACGATTTTCATTCGATTCAAAACGACCTGAACGCCAGGCAACTCACTCCTTCAGAGCTCCCTTTTGAAGAGCCTGCTGAACCGTCTCATCCGTCGAGAATTTGACCCTCATCTCAGATTCAACTTGCTGCAACAGAGCGCGCCGCGATTCGTTGTGCTTTCCTTCTGCGGGCATAGCTACGAGTTCATCATGCATCGTCAGCAGACGATCGACATCGGCATCTGGCAAATCGCTTTGAAGTTTAGCCACAATTGTTAGCAAGAAGTGGTCTATCCTGGAATTGAAGCACGCCATCGACGTTAGATGGACATCCGGTAATGGGCCGTGTGAAACCTACAGTGGAACTATCTGCGCTCTTATATCCGCATCTGATATATTCGCGGCCCGGATGCGCAGCGAGTTCAAGCAACCGTAAAATAACGGGATCTCCGATTCATGACCATCATTGAGGTGCAAATAGACCAGGTTGCTCATTATCTCGGGGATACACAGGTCCGGACTGAAAGCAAGCAAGGCCGTTATTTACTCCAGTCGCCTCGCATGAATCGTTTCGCTTACAAGAGCACATCCCTCAGCATGTCTTTGGTCGTCATCAAGATCATTCTGGCAAGGATTGAGCAAAGATTAGGCAAGGATTCTATTGTCCTCCAACGGTACCCCGGTCACGAATCCGAGTTCTCACCTCAGCAACTCGTTGTCGAGATCGAGTTCTGCCAACTCAAGTATGACTTGCTCCATCTGTTCCTTTCTTCTCGCCAGCGCTGATTCTTTGGTGCACATTTTCGTTACAGAATGAATCAGCTCCTTCAATTTGTGCAGCAACCCAGCGATAGTCGAGCTGCAACGAGCGAGTGCAGGAATGAAATCCATTATGGGCTCTTCCAGATTGCCGTTGCGAGACTAACCTCTTTGAACGAGGCTCATCAGGTGGGCCGCTCCATCGCCCAAGCTGGTCGAAACGTGCTCCATGATCCACAGCTCGTGAGTCGTACCAAGTTCCAGAGATCGGCCTATCAACGTTACGCTCAGATCAAACACTTGCACCATGAATGTCAATGGCCGCGAGTCGCGAATCGTCACTCACTGTATCAAAGAGCCGAGGGCAAGCTCATGTGGAAGGGGACCGATCGCCGCCGTATGGAAAAATATGACTTTCTTCAGTTTCTCGATCAACTCACCTTCCGATCTGCAAGCGTTAGAGTCTTAACAGTCAATCAAACGGTAAACTGTGCGTTTTTCAAACTCACGCAACGACATTTGCGCAAGCGCTTGACAATTGGGTCAACAAATGACTTAATTGCGGCCCTGTGGTTTGAGCACCCGACTTGCCTAGTGGTGCATCCAGCACTTGGTCCAGTTTGTCTTGCAGCTCGCGCAATACCTGATTGGTGATCGGCAAGGCCGCCCTGAAATTTCCCGCGGCCCACATTTAATGTCGCTCAAAAGGTCTTGCCAATTGATGAATGATCACCTCAATCCATCGCAAATTTTCCGGACCATTGGCGAGATATTCGCTGCGGTCGCCTTGCACACGTTCTCTAGAAGAATGGCGTCGGTTTCGAGCTGATGGAGGAAGCAGTTCTGCAATCGCGTTGCCGGAGCAACCGTTGCGTCGTTGCCTGTGAGAGCAGCTGACAATTCAATGTCATTTTGGCGGAATTGGGAAAGGCCTTGCAGCGTGCGGAGCGATTGCTGGCTTGCCCTGGGGGAAGATGCATTTTTGTTCTGTTTGGAAGGGACGGAAAGTGTCCAAGTCGGATGGTCTTACAAGGTGTGCGCCGGGTCAAAGACCATGCGAAGGGCCCGGCTCCTCTGGTCATCTGTCAGACGTTGCTTCCTGAAAAAGTGGCATCTTTATCCATGGGTCGACAATCGGACTACAGTCACACATCCGATGGGTTTCCACTCACCACGAAACGTGCGGCTCAACAAGGGCATATATCATCTCTTCAATGGTCGCGAGATTAAACCTGTTGAGTGGGGAAGTGTGATATTCAAATGAAACCCATTGACTCATCGCTGCGTTCGCCTTACGAGCTCTTTGCGACGAATTGACAAAAGTGGTGCAAGATTGCTCGGCGGCCAGTAGCCAAGAGGTTGCTCGCATTGCTGAAAGCGATCAAAATGAGTCCCGGCCCTTTCCGCAATGCGATTGCAACTCTCACAGAAGGATGCAATCTTCAGGCATAGAAGGATGTTGATCAGCTATACATTCTGGAATATTTCTGAAAGACGAACTCTCCTTGTTGATATATCCCGCAAGTCTGTTATGCCAGAAGATATTCGATGTGATTCGCTGGTTGAAAGACAAGCCCAAGTCACTCACGGCTTATTGTCAAACGCATTGTTAAATAGTCGAATGAATTGTTCCTCAGGGACTTCAGTGTTGTCATCGCTGAAAAGTGAAGTCAATCAGTAATCTGCCCTTTAAGATTTAGTTTGGCCCTCCACTCACGTTGGCGTGTAGAACTCATTCACGCAAGTGCGTGTAGCAAGAAACATCGCATCGACTAAATGCCTGCACAGAAACCCCATTAAGAGGAGATAATGATTGAAGGTGACGCAAGGCTCTACTCACACGTCTGGGCCAGCAATTAGACTGACTAAGAAATATCTGTGACAAATCGGTGCGGCTTTCTCGTCATTCGTAGTCAACCCAATGATGCCGACCTCGCCTTGCAACGTTCTCAATCTAAAGACGCCGATTAGAATCACATTGGACGCAACGCATAGGAGTCGCTTACACATCACAGGACTTCTCTTTCACACCCTTCTGAGTCATACAGGCTTTCTCATGGGAATATCTGAAATACAGAGTTGAACGCATTATAGAGCTCAGTTCCTCCAATTGCATCTCCCATTGACTCACGCTTCTTTGGGTGAAATGTTATTTTCGAGCACCGTTTTCTGGCATTCTTCCGCTTCATCCAAAGCGTACCTGAAAACATCACGACCAAATTGCAAGAACCGACCGAAACCGAGGGAGCTGGACTCACCTTGCAGCTGCCTCGTAGCACTCTTGCTGGGCATCTGGGTCAGCTACGGGCAACAGGCACCTGGACGGAAGAATTAAGACGAGTTTAGAGCGTGCTTGAAGCTGATTGGCGATTCGCTGGGTACTTGGAGCAGTGCATCAGGAAATCGGGACCTAGCCTCGTCCACCTCTGAACATTTGGATCGCCTGTGTCCACGGTCGAGAGTTCATGTTCCATGCTGAAACGGAGAGATCATTATCAATTGATTCCTTCCCAATGCCCATCACTTACCGTCGACAGTGGACGAGGCCGCAAGTTGATCGAACCAAAAAATGCGTCCAGTCACTGAAATGGAGTCCTGGATTATTCTGCCTGTGCATCGCAAGTGGGAGGCTCTTCGCTTACATGTCTTGTTCCGAGTCTCCAGTTCGAATCACAGATGGGAGTTGATCGCTAAAAACGAAATGAAAGAAACTTATAGAAATTTGCTTCGCCAAGGTGTTGTTGAGGGCTCACAGCTTGTCGCAATTCCCGAAGAAATGGGGCTGCTCGCGGGGCACACAACCATTCAAATCGCCCATCCAAAAAGCATTGCGCGCCAAAACACCAGGGTGACTGCCAATAATCAATGATTTCACCTCAATTTTATGTCTCAAACAGAGCTCTCGAGCGCCTCACCTTCCATCCTGCAAATTGGCGTCTGGTCCAGCGAACATGAACTCAGCGATTTCCTTGTCTTGGACGAACGAGTACTGGAATGTCGTGCTGCAAACAAGTTCATTAGTCATTGGCCAGTTGAATGAGAGGGGTGACTTACCGATAAAAAATTTCTTCCGCGCAACGACGAGCCCAGGTCAAAACGTTGCCGGCGTTAAAGACGCTGAAAGCGAAATAATCATCGTTTGTCCCCTTCAATCATCACCAATCAACCTACTGGCGTTCAATATTGACCTGTGGTGTCCACAATTGCATCGTATATTTGCAAATTACAACCGCAATGTGCTCCTCGTCTGATCTCCTTTGCTGATAGGTGTATTTAGGCAGATCTATATCACGGCTGTCAGTTCAAAAGAAAGATAAAATTGCGTCGATTGTCTTTGCGACGTCCAGAACTCACGCCGATGGACAGTGCTCGAGGAGGTTTGACGCCTGTGGAGGGAGAAGGCAGGCAGTCATTCGCTCCATCACCTCGTCCACATTGCTGGGTATCTTCGCAATGAAGCTGTCTTGACTGGAACGCATACGAGTGGGGATATCACTATTCTGACGCATAGTTAGTCTCTTCTACTCACATTTCGCCCGTCTCAGGTACTTTCGCTTGGTTGAAGTAACGAATATGCTTCGGCCTGAAATAAAACTCAAAATTGAGATCCCAGAAGGGACATCCGCACGACGTGGATATTTACTCAGCGCCAGTGGTGGCCTGCTTTGCGGCAGCTAGAGTTTCCTCGTTATTAAAATGGCGAGTTCCTCGGTCTCTGTGGGAATTGGAATTGGCTAGAGGTCAGTGGGGAAATGAAGTCAGATGCACACGAACGTTCTCGTAAGGCGGTACAAATCGCAGCACGTCCGAATAGCCTTGGCGTTCGCCTCGCTGTGAAAAGGATACAAAGTTTGAGCATTTTCGAATGAGCTTCATTCGATTGGCATCTTACATCGCCTCCCGAGGGGACGTGTTGGGCTGCATCGTTTCGTATCTGTCGAAAGCCACAAGATATTTAAAAGTGAAAAGACCGGCGCCGCCCAGTACTTTTTGATGAGTTCGCGGAAGGTGTCCATGTTGGGTGGCAGTGGTTGCAAGTCTTTGGTTGCGGTCACGATTCCAACACATAATTTCAGGGTTTCAATCGGGAATCTACGAGGAAATGTGAAAATTAGAAAAAAGTACTTTCAACCAAGCACGAGCGAGTATGTACTTGAGGGCGGCCTGGTTTCCATAATGCCTCTCAACGAGTAAGGTTACGTGAATCATCCGTTTCAAATTCGGGAGCCACAAGTCCCGACTTCTTGGAGCGAGTCTAGCTCTCGATATAGCCATGGCATCCTCGCGTAGGGTTGTTATTAGCCTAGGAAAATGCAGATTCGTCATTCACAGCCGAAGGACCTGCGTGGCATTTGGTCACCTTTCGGCAAGCTCATCCCTCAGCAACTGTAGGACACCTCTCGAAAACGAAACAACGTCTCCAAGGGCCAGCTTCTGTCTAACATCAGGGTGGACAACCGGCAAGGTGACGTGGAGCATCATAAACATTTCGATTTTGCTTTCATTGGGAAAGCTGAAATTGCAAAGTCCCGTCTCAGTCCTCTCAATCGCCGACAATCACTGCCAACTCACAGCATTCCCTTGGTTTGTAAATACTTGATGAGGGCCAGTAGCATGCGACTCTCCTTCAAAATTTGCTCATCATTGCCGGCGAGTCCAATAAGAGACTTTAATTTTTGCATCTGATCGGAAACACTGCCGCTCATTCCGGCACTGAAACGAATCAAATTCAAATCAATCCATCGAATATCGCAAGAGCCCCCCGCGCATGTCGTACTGTCTCGAGATCATCTCCAGCAAGAGTTCCACCTCGAGATACAACCAGTTGTCCTTGAAGCCAGGGGTCGAATAACCTTGCACCTTGTCAATGGCTTCTTCCTTGATCCGTTCTAAGAGCGCTTTGGGGATGCTGCAATGAGCCGATTGATTAACGCGCGGCGTGAAATGCCGGATCCACCAGAGATTCTTACACCGCCGTCGGATAATCGACGAGAAGGTCAAATACTCCAAGCACCGATAGCAGATCCTCCCATACATGAAGAGGAACTCGCCCTCCCTCCGTACGGTCCAGCACGTCGTCCACTGAGTGAATTAGCCTGTGTCCATGGAAGAGGTCCTTTTCAGTTTCTTCGGCATTCTTCGCCCGCTCAGACTTACATTTTATTGAGAGCTCGCCGTTGAGCTTCCGAAAGGTCGTAGCTAAAAGATTTGAGCGCATCTTTGCCTCTCAATTGGCGAATTTGTTGCGCAAAAGGATCCAGGAACCGCTTCACTTTTATCTCAACCACCGAAACGACAGCTACGAACAGTTCACCGAGGGGCGGATTGTCCATGTGATCCACGTAGATACGCAGCTGAATTATGATGTCGATGTACCGTTTCGACACATCTGCCTGTTGCCCGGATCTGTTTTGGGGCCTAAGTCGATCGCATTCACTGCTCAGCTCGATCAAGCTCCGCTGAATTGATTGCAGATTCAAGACTGGCCTGAAAAGTGGATTCATCGGCAAAGGAGGAATGAGTGGTGAAGCCCAATTCACCGGCAACACTCAATCGCTTACCTCGCTTTGATTCTATTCAAATGTTCGGCATTCGTGTGAAAGAGCTCGCTTGTCGTGAAAGGCGTCAAATGAGATTCAGTCGTGAAACGTTCCGAGAGCTCAAAGTAATAATCCAATTTTGGCATCGTTGCGAACCTAGAGCGAATCATTTTGACTGAATTGAATGAAGGTTGACAAGGTCGTTGCCTCTAAGGCCAGGAGTCACTCACAAAAAATCTGGAAAGTTTTCCGCCAAGATACTGACATCGGCCAAGATAGTGATCCAATCAGCGATGAAGCCATTGAATGCCTGCCTGATAGCAGATGTCGACGGGGGATCAATCGCTTTTTTGGCCAGCTTTTCCGATTTGATTTCAATAGTTTCTATCAGTTCCGCCGATCTGTAAGACAGACATTGCTCCGCCATCACAAATTCCTCATTCAGAAAGATCAATTACTTTTTAACGCAGAACACTTGATGGGTCTTGAGGGTCTCTCTGAACGCGGTCAGAATATCATCTTTGAGTCGTTCGTCCGGATGGATCCATGGTCTTACCCTCATTTCCACAGCAACTATTCGCCACACAATGTCCTCACTCAATTTGGATTTCTGAGTGTGGGCCAGCGTTGCGGCGATCACAAATCTTTTGTAGTTGCCCGGGATTGCCTGCGCATTATGGTTTCTGATGCTGTCCGATAAGCCTCTCAGAACTTCCTCGATCTGAGGTGTTCCTTCCACTAGTGCTGTTGCCTGGGAAGAGGACGAGCAAGCACAATTCATTAAGCAGCCACGAGGTTCTCATTCCGAACTCAGGTCGAGCAAGAACCAGAACAAGCTTCAAAGTGTCCGCTCCCTCCCACTTGACCCAGTTTCGATGAAATAAAGTAATTCGACACAAACTAAGAAAAATCGAAAGAAAACTCACTAAAACTAGAGGAAGCAGCAGCCTCCATATTTTCACACAAGTCATTCTCCAGATATCACTCTCAATTGCCGATGTTCAGTGACTACGCACTTAATATACCTTCTGGATCGAAGCGAAATACTCTTGAATTAAAATGATCGTGTGCAAACACACGTGTTAGTTCAAGAGGTCTTGTGTTGAATTAACACAAAAGAAACATTGACTTTTCAGCGGAATTGTTATCGATCGAACGATGCGGAATACTTTGCATGCTTTGAGGGCGTCCACGTGGGGTGAAATCTCTCTTGAACGAGTTGGAGTGCTTGCAGACGTCATTGGCGGATGGGACCAAACTAGCCGCAATATCAAAACGCACAGAGAAATTATTAATTAATTAAATTTTATTCAATACAGATACATTTTTAATTCATTTCATTTTAATAGAAAATTTTTCTCTTTTGTAAAAAAAATATCCATCGAAACGGTAATATAAGCGAACATTTGCGCATTTATGTAAAAAATTTGACAAAAAGAAGAAAAAAAATTCAGTTAAATGTTGTGATTGAGGTCGTAATGGATGGATAGAGGTTTGCCTCGGCAATACATCGTTTGATAGCGTATCAAGTGTTAAGTTTGTAATAGAAGTATCGTAAAATTGAAGGAATTTAAGTAAGAAGCGTTTCAACAATTCTGTAAATAATTCTAAGAGCGAGGATAAGATTATAGCACTTTGTTGATCTCGACGTTCAAAGCAAACGTCATTTTGTACTAGTGTGCCTCCGCCGTGTCGTTGTGTGCCGTGGTTGTTGGTATCGTTGTGGTTGGCGCAGTTCGCCCGCATCGGATTCAATCTTGCCCGTTGATTTGAGTGGAGGCAATGTGATGCGAGCTGAATGGCTGCTTGTTGATCGGTGCCAATTCAACTGTTTGCGCAATCGGCTCCTCGATCGGTTCTTCGCCCAGCAAATGAGCTAAATTGCTTTCTTTCCATCGGCCATTTGGTCCGTTTATTGCGCGATCTTCGCAAACGCACAGGAAGAGCGTGTCGACGACCATCTGAAAATTGAAAGTTTGAATGAATTTCCGTTTTCTCCTCAACCTCCTCTGAATGACGATTCCCAACTCACTTCGTACAACGACAAGATCACATGAGCGATGAAGAATGCGAAAACAGCGACGAAAACGCACGGAATTATGTAGAAATGGATGTCCTCACGATTGCGTAGCATCAGAATGCTGATCAGACCGCACAGACTGGCAACAGCTATTTTACCCAGAAATAGAATAAAGTCGCCGATGCCGTTGATCGTGGCGACAGAGAGGGCGTTTGACATCAATGCGTTCCATGCCTTGGGGGAGCAAATGGGATTAGTGATGAACGTCCCAGGATTTGTTCTCAGGAAGTGCTACTTACCACTCCAGCAGCTGGGCAGAAATTTATGCTTTCGATTGCTGCGGGGAAAATCATCGAGAATTTATTCGGGCAATTCCATGGAAAATGGACAATTGTCGCTTACCGATGACGGTGTAGGCATTGTGATTCAAATACCGGATGAATTTCTCGAGGAACCAGAAACAGCAAATGCAGCACTTCAGGCCACATTGAGCGCATTCTGAGCCCTTGTCCTTCCCGGCAGACATTCTGCAAGAAGAAGAATTCCATCATTGGCTGACGATTTCATTGAATTTCTGGCGGCAGACACTCACTTTGCGTACAAATAAGTCAAAATCAATCGGGGAATCTTGAAAAACGTGATGAGTAGGGAGCCCTTGGCGACGGATCCCAAATGGTATTTCAGCAACTTGCACATGGCGTGCAGAACCGGTGAGTCGGTTGGTTTCCTACAAGAAATGCAAGTGTGAGGGAGATGGTTGCTGGCGTCGATTCGAGACGACTCACCTGAAATACCAGTACGCCACCGCACCGGCTAGCGTCAACTGTTGGCACGCTGTGAAAGGGAGAAAACATGATCAAGTCCCGAGAAGATGAGTGGACGGCTATTCAGATGCTTACCGAAGATGAATTCAGTCGTCCAAATGAGGCCGATCAAGTACAACCACAGCATGTTGCGCAGCCAATCGGCGTCTTTGTATTCGACGAGATTGAACGATTTGTAATCAGCCTCGCTGTTGTTGCGATAATTGGTGAAATTCCGGGCTTCCAGTTCGGCGGAATTGTGTTGGGTGTCTTTGATTAGGGGTTGCATGCCAGGGTATTTGGCGGTGGCGAGACACAGCACAACAGTCACCCAAAAGGTGAGGAACAATGCCAATGCGATGACCGCCAAAATCGATGGGACGACCAGGCCCGGAATTGATAGCATGCAATTGCTGGCCTCCTCGAAGAGGGCTGCCAAACCGCTGAGTTTCGTACGGAGAAAGTAAATGATGACGACGATGATGACTGTGACGACGGTGGCAATGATTGCAAGAGTGTACACGGCCGTTTCATTGCGCACGAACTCTTCCAAAATGGAGTATTTGATGGCGGAGTCGTTGTGGTTGCGGATGTCGTTGTAGGTCATCCAAAGGATTACGGTGACCGCAATGCTTGAGAGGCCGACAAATATGCAGATAAACCATGAGATAATGCTGGTCATCCAGTGCATCATGGCGATGACGATGATGGATAAAACTGTGAATGAAAAGAAGTTGAAGGTTAACCCTGGACCGGAACACCTTCGAATGAGAGCGTACCCAGAGCAGCGAGACACATCGACGCAATAAATGGCCAGGTCGTGTACAAGTCGCTCAACAGCTGCTGTGTGGCGCTCCACGAATTCAGGACATCGTAAGCGTCTCGAACTTTTTCACCGGGGGCATTCTTCCCGGTCGGAATGCATCGATGGAGCAACGGGGTGCT
>JANSTV010064163.1:0-23725 GCA_027564135.1 Lestremia cinerea
ACAAACAGACGAGCAAAATACAGAGGCCAGCCACGGGCCATGTCGATAAGATGACGTTTGACGATGGCACGGATTTGGCCTCGCATATTTTCTGCGGTGACGCCATGACCCCCGAGAAGGTTCAATGCAGTGCGTCGCTCTTGGGGTGCGATGCGAAGGCACGAAGTCACACCGAGCACATCGGAGGCGATTTGAGCGAAGAGCAAATCCACGGCTGCTGGGGATCCAATTGACTCGCTGGGGCGGAACACCTCTTTGCGGACGCGTAACTTCCATGCGACACGGTTGTATGTCAGGCATGCGGCTGCCGGGGTCTTTACTGATGGTGGAACTGGGACTGGCGCTGGAATTGACGTCGTCATTGCCCAGTCATCATGATCGAGATCGTCGATCTTCTCGCTGTTTTGCGTGATTAGCGTCGATGCAGAGCTCTTGCGCTCGCGGTCCATCCGCTGTGTCATGTGTGTGCGGAAGGTTGCACGCTCGTGGGATTGTTGGGCTCTCTTCACCATTTTGTCCTTCTCTTTCTCGTACATCTGCGCCTTGCTCGGCGTTGGCTGATAGACCTTTTGACTTTCACGCTCTCGCTCAACCTGACGCATTTCGATGATACGATCACGTTTTTCACGTTCCTTGATGCGCTCACGATCGCTTCCAGTTGACGAAGGTCCTTCCACTTCGCTGCGATCCCAAACCGATTCGGAGAAATTCTCGCGATCGCGTGAACGAGACCGAGAACGCGATCGTTCCCGGTCGGTCTTCAGCTCCTTCTTATAGTTCATTTCGTAGACATCCAGTTTGGCTGACTCGGCTCGACCCCAGGAGTCATAGGTGTCCTTCGACATCTCGGAACCGTTCCAGTTCTGGTGATTTTGGTGCGTGCCGAAGGTGTCACGCTCTTGTCGATGATAGAACGCTGGAAGGTCTTGCTGGCTGGAATTAGGCACCGGAGCCTCGGTAGTCGGGGGGCGAACTGGTGGAGGAGGAGCCGGTACGGAAGGTGCAGGAGGAACAGTGCCGGGCCATGGTGGAGGTGGAGGGCGTTTACCGGCTTCCATGCGTTGCACTTGGGTGCGTACAGATGGCAAATCAGGGCCATCGGCTCGATCCGACTGACTCAGAAGGTTTCCACTGAGCTGCTGTTGCAACATCATCCGCCGAGCGTCTTCTAACTTTGCTGGCGCTCGCTGCTCTGACTTTGTGCTGGTCGACGAGCGAATCGAATGACCGGCCGTGACTTGTTCAAGACGCTGACGCATCTCTGAGCTCAATTTCAATTTTCCAACGCTGCCCGGCGCTGGTCGATCAGCTCCAATTTCGAAGCTACGACGCGGCTGCTTTGTGGCCTGCGGTGCAGTTGAGCCCATGTTTTCTGGCTGACTGAACTTGCGAATATGATTGTTCTGTTTGTTGCTGGGCTGCAGCGGTGTTATCGTTGTCTTGGTCGAAGTGACATTCTCCACATCGTATTCTTCCCAATCAGCCGGAGCTGATGATCCATTTGGTGAATCACTTGCATGAGACTGCGGCGTGGTCTTACGGTGACTTTGGCGCATTTTGAACGCAATGAAATTCTCGTCACCTTCGATTTGGATGCCATCCTTGGGCGGTGGCCATCTCCACTTGCCAATGCGAACGGTCTTCGCACGGCCATAGGGGTCCAAAAATGGTCGCGCTCCTGCTGGGTCGTTGTATTCCAGCGGAGGTGGCATCGGTGGTGGGGGTGGAGGTGGAATGTGTGAATTATTGCTGTCATTCGATGCCTTCCGGTTGCGATCCATCTCGGCGAATGGTGAAGAGGACACGCGATTTCTGAAGCTTTGCTTTCGTGGTGACTTGGTATTGGAAGTCACCGCAGAGGGCGAAGCTGTGGGTGATTCTTGTCGACTTAGCAGTGTTTGTAAGGCTTGGTTTTGAGCGAGTAGTTGCTGCTGAATTTGCAAGTTTTGCACCATTGCCGATTGCAAGAAGGCACGTTGCATGTGCTGTTGGTACTGTGTTGAGCCAGCGCCCGGAGAGAGGGAGCTCATGTCTTGTGTTATGATCATCTGGCTGGGACTGATCGGACTCATCATTGGAGAGCTGGCGAAGCCATTCGTAGTGCTCGTGTGTGCAGTTCCACCGCCTTTGATGGCCTCTGCTAATTCTGTTTTCTCGGTTAATCTCTTCAGGGAATCGTTCACGAAAATCGGTTGGAAAAGATCTGAAATTCCGAAAGAATTTGATTAGAATTTGCTGCTGCAAAAAGTCTTCTGTAATGGACTCACCAGTGATGTACTCATCCAGCGATTGATTGTTGATTTCCTCGACCTCTTGATCAAGCGACGAGGTCGAGATAATTGTGTTGTTATTGTTTTTCACATCGGCTGTGTGTCCTCCACCTTTGATGGCTCGGCTCAGATCCTGAGCGTTCAAGAGGTCTGTCAATTCGTTATCGATGATTGGTGCTTCGATGAAATCTCGAATTCCACCACCTCGAATGCTAGCGGCCAACGACCTGGCGTCTGACAGCTCATCGAGTGACCCATCCAACACTGGACTGAACAATTCGTCCAAAAATTGATCAACGTCCGAAGCTTGAGAAGGTACTCGTACTCGGCGCACGTGACTTGCGAGCGACGGAGCCTCACTCGTGTCGCTCATCGCCGAAGAGCGAGTGGCATAGTCGGATCTTTCCAAATATTTACTGGAATGGGATCCAGCTGTGCGGCGACCAGCGTACGCAGATTTCTGGTAACGTGGAGCTGGTTCGCGTGAAATCAACGGAGCCAAACGTTCGGCAGAATGATAGCGATCATTCAGACGACTCTCCGACAGACCGAGATTCGATAGTTGCTCTGGCTCGTGTTCGATGTGTGGGATGATCTCATCGTTTGTGCTGTCGCCTGCGAGAAGATCGTCAAGAGAGCGTGACCGTGATTTGTCCGTCTCGAAGTAGCGTTCGTTTAGAGCCGAACTGCGCGACAATAATTCATGTGAAGTTTTGCGTGGAACGCTTTTATCAACGACAGGTTGTGGAATCGGCAATTCCCGTTCGGAAGTGATTTCCTCTGAGGAATGATGCTCAATGTGTCGTTGCTTGGCTTGCGGTGGCTCCGGTGGCGGAACTTGTGGGCGTTTCGGACTTTCCAAGTCGATGGTCGACAGCGCTGCCTTTGAGTTTTTGCGTCCGCAGCGCAGCAAATCGCTCTTGACTGTTGGGAATGCAGGGCAGAGTTCCTTCTCAGCCACCAAATCCAGCACATAATCCAACCCACAGGAGTCTGTCAGCAAACCGGCATCATCCAAAACAACGGTCCACCCTTGATTCGAAATTCCCAGTGACGAAATGGCCAAGGCGGCTGCCTCCTCGCAAGTTGTCCACGAGTCAATGGCCACCGTTTGTGTGCCTTCGTCTGGCATTGTCAAACCCACAGCAATGTCAGACATTCGCGATGAGGCACGCCACTCCAGCCAAGTGGGTGGAAAGACTCGGCACATCGGAGATTGATTAGCCGGTCCAGTTCGCAGGAGCTTTTTCAGCAAAATCTCTTTGATCGACACCGGAGCGTAGTCCGAGACGAATTTCAGCAGATATTTGTGCAGTGCTGGTCCCGGCTGGAACGACGATAAACAGTGGGCCATCAATTGCCACACCTTCAGCGCTTGGTTCTCATCGGCGCGATACACCTGATTGCAGAGCTGCACCAAAATCTCGTCACGTAAGCTTCGTGACGCCAGACCCTTGTGCACGATATAGTCTGCCAATGCTTTCTCCTTGGCTGTGTCCATGTTGACGTCAGCCGTCCAGCGCAGGATAAGCTTGAAAACAGCCAATGAATCTTGGAAGTCTTGGTCACGCGATGCAGCTCGTGAAAGGAATGGCTGTGCGATGGGATCGCGTCGAGCTGACAGCTTCACGCCGTTGCAGTAAACCGAGCTGAACTTTCCGAAGGCGAACTGATCGAGATCGTTCGGTAGGTCTTGTGCGGTGGGGGGTCCAGGAACCGTCCCAACGACCTTGACAAGATGCCGGTCTCCATGCGTAGGTGTCCAACCATCCATCTTGGAAAACATAAAGGCCAATTCAGCGGGCACATCCAAATGCACCACGTGGCTTCGTTCTTGTTCCGCTACACGGGCCTTCTGTTGACGTTCACGATGCGCTTTTTCCGCAGCCTTTCGACGCTTAAGCTCGCTCTTGAGTTTGTTATAAATCTTCCTTTGGCGACGACCTCGATGGAGCGCTTGCAACTGAACGGTGCCTCTCTTGAGCTTATTGAAATTCTGCTGCTGTTGATATCCGCGCCAAACTGACTGAATTCTGATAGCAGCGCGCTTCTTGCGTTGCAACTGTTTGCGAGCGAGCATTCCTCGAACATTCTTCTGAACGACAACGGCAGCCTTACGCAAGCGTTCCGACCGTCCACTTTCCAACGTACGATGCACTAACTCTCGCAAGAAAACTCGCGTAGCGCCCAATTGGAAATCGGGACCTTCGACTCCTGTCGCAGGCAATGTGTCCAAAACGTTGCGGCACAGATCACGATATGGCGTTCCACGCGGCAATGGGCTTCTCAGCATATGGCGGTACCGTTCGACAAAGTGTTGGAAACGCAAACGCACCGGATAGCCCTTCTGGCGGATGCGAATCGTGTCCAGCATTCCCAAATAGCGTAGCTGCTGTAGAACGCACGGCATATCCATGCGTAACGCATGCTTGTCGTTATTGGGTTTGATGCAGCGTACAAACCACGGATTACATTTGGCCATCGATTGCAGCAGCTGTTGCAGCGAGTCAGAGAAGCGAGCTGCCACAGTGGGTGTTCTCGGTTTCATTGTCACGAATCGACCATTTGCGCCCTTCGGCAGCGTCTTGCCAAAGTCTCGTTGAGCGCGCAGTTGACGCGTCATCTCATTGATGATTGGCAGCTTGCTTGAGGCCAACAGTTCCAATACGTCGGGACGAAGGGCATCACGATTCTTGTCGAGGAAACCTTCGACACAATACCACACCTGACCGGCGTAATGCGTGACGCCAAACTCTTGGGCACCGATGCGCGGTCGTGAGTACAACTCGTTCAGTGCGTGATTGTAGTGGCATTTCTCGAGGAAGCTCAGATCGCTGGCTCGCGGAAAGTTTGACTCGTCGTCAAGCAGATGGAAGATGCCAACTGGCTTCTTGGCCAGCAAATGGATGACTGGCAAATTGTCTTCCCACGTCAATGGAGCCCATTCGAGACGCTCGCGAGCGTATTCTGCCTGCTCCAACTTGAACACGTGCTTGTTGAAGTACAGTTGCAAATTCTCGTTTGCGTAATTTATGCAGAGCTGCTCGAAGCTGTTTTCGGCCAAGTCTTCAAAGCCGAAAATGTCTAAAATCGAAATGCGATGGGCATCGTGGGTGCCGCCTTTGTGGACGATTGAGTTGACGCGAGACACGAGCCTGAAAGGGAAATTCTGGATTAGGTCGGAACCCTGATGAGACTCAGGTGGAGCTTACCAATTGAATAGCCCGGAATAGAGTACTTTGGCGAAGGCGTCTCGAGCATCCAAAGCTTGATCGATACCCAGCGGGGTGTGCAGTCGTTCTGATCGGGCCTCCGTCATGCGGGTCGTGAGCGACAAATGCAAACCTTCAGCAGGAATCTGCAGCAAATGGGCGGCCCATTTAATCTCAGCATCTGAGCCGACCTCAACTCCTTCCTGACCATGCCGTAGCTGTCTTCTATGGAAATAGACATTTCCCAAGTGCAGAACAGCAGCCAGAACACGAACAATGCCCTCGCGCTCCTTCTCTGACACTCCCAAAACCTGCATAGCTCCTTGCAGTGACGACCAATCCACGCGTCCCGGCGCACAATCCGATCCGCCTTGGTTCAAATAGAAATACTTGTCGGCATCCAGCAGACCGTACTTCGTGCGTTCTGTCTCGGTGAGTCCTCCGAGCAGCTCGTAGAATACGTGATAGTTCCTCTCGCCCGGTGCCTGCGTGACAATCCGGGACTTCTCCAACAGATACTGTGTGATTTTAGCGCCAACGATGGCACCCTGCTTGAAATAAACTTCCAGATATTTCCCAAAGCGGGAACTGTTGTCGTTGCGGGCAGTGCGAGCATTACCGAACGCCTCGAGCAAAGGAGCCGCTTCGAGAATCTGCTCAGTGATGACAGCTGAGGCACTGCCGCCACCAGGGACCACCGCCGCCAAATACTGCATGACCAACTTCGTGGATTCGGTTTTACCCGAACCGGATTCACCGGAGATGACAACAACTTGCGGTGTCGGCAATGCGGCATGAGCAGCCGCTCCAATCGCAAACAAATGCGGTGGCAAAGTGCCCAATGGCCGTCCAGCATATTGCTTTGCTATTTCCAGACCATACGCATCCGGGAACATCTTGTACGGATTGACTGCGATGAGAATACTCCCGGCAAAGGTGTAGATGAGTCCACGGTCATATCGCAGACGAAGGTTCCAAAGCAGAGAGGCCTCGTGCAGATCCTCCAATTGGGTCATGTCATCAACGCCAGAGCTCCCAAGGTCCTGTCGTGGTCGCAGGTTACCCTCACCCGGCCCCAACGTAAACGTCTGTGGCTGCAATTGAAAAATTAGAAAGTTAACCCTTCCTCTTCAACTCAACGTGATAACGCATGCGCACATTCCGGACGATGACATCGAGGCACAAAAACGACAACTTCTTCACCATTTGTGGACGCCTTCGTCGATGCCATGCACTAGCGAGGGATTTCTTTTCAAAGAGTCTCGTATCGAGATACGAGAGATCGTCGATGTTGGGCGGTCGCTGACGACGCGAATACAACGGCGATTTGCGGTAGAAAGACGGCGATGACGAGGTGGGGCTACCGATTTCTGAACCACCTTTTTGCCACGGCTCCAAATGGAAGCGCACCAAACGCATTGAACGCAACTGGGTCACACAACACGCAGCGTTTGCTTATCGAATCACCGATTAATTCACTGATATCATCTTTCTTGCGAGATTTTCCGCGATTTCACGACGCAAACACATGATCGATTGGATCGATTCGGTGGAAAATTCATCCGAAAATCAACTAAAAACCCGGCCGAAGCTCTTTCTTCATCAAATTCGTTTTATCAACTGCATGCCAGCGCATTTCGTGCACTCGGCGGTTTGTAGCCTCTGGAAATCTAAGCAAACCAGTTGTCATCAACTGCCGTTGCCTACTTCGAAGTCAACTCGAATGGGAGATCAAACGGCTTGAATGCTGATTGGAAAATCGAATCGATGCTGCCGTTGTTTCGGTTCAATGAAACGAATTGCCACTCGCTTAGTGTCTGTCGCTGAGCTTCGTTCGAGGTGTTGCATCGTCAGCAAGGTCACTCAAAGGAGCCGACCTGATCGCTGCCCAAAGCCTCGGCGAATCCAATCAAAATCTCATCTACCATTTCGAAACTCGGCAACGCATGCATATTCACCGCAGTGCATCGCATCGCAACGCAATGGAATTCACAGATTAGCGATACCCTTCAATTATAACTGAGCAAAATTATCATAACGGCGCTCCGTTGTGTGTTGCAACGAGTCTTGTTGTTGTTTTGCAAAGTCAACAAGTTTGCATGTCAAAACTGAACTGGAGTTGATTTCGAACGTTGGCAATTTCTGCGGCATGCCATCGTCCAGCGATCTCATTCCGAGCGCATGGCCCATCGTCGAACAATCATTGAAACGTCATCAACTCTAAATCGGTTTGTCATCGAAAATGGTTTTTCGACTATTTTCGAAATTTTATCAACTTTCGGGTGGTAATTTATGCGCCGTTTCCATTCCACGCGATCAGAATGCCGATCGACGACAACATTCTTTGGAACGAAGACGAGGCCAGGCTCGGCCGAAACCAGTTTTGAACCAAAATGAATTCGTTTAAATTTCAATGTTTTGATTTGAATTCCGGCAATGGGAAATTCTCCTCGAACGATTGTCGACGTGTTTGATTGAAATGCCAGAAATGGCTCAATGGGTTTGGGAGGTTCGGTTGAGAAAGTGATTTCGTGGAAATGAACTTTTAACGGCCGGAAGAATTGAACAATTTCAAATTTGTGCGTTGCATGGGGCCTGACGAGGGAGAGCAGGGGAAGGGGGGGGGTTCTTTCAGAATACCAACCTTTCCATTGATGAGCGCCTGGACGATGGTCACTTGAGCAGCACGATGGACTTCTTGAATTTCACCGGGAAGCGGATGACCCAGGCTTGGATCAAACCAAACAAGGTCACCTTCGGACCAATCCATGATTCGTTTTGGGTGATTTGAAGATTTGTTATCGCATCATTTCTGAAAGAGACAAAAATTTAATTAGCGTTTTGAATAAGAGCAAGGTGACCGGCGTAGGAGTCGCTCGACCGTTCGCCGTATTAACGGGCGAATAACAACAAATTCGAGTCGCTTGCGGAGGCGGTTGACAGAATCATCTTCCATTCGAGTTTCATTTCCGGATGCAAATCGCTTCCGAGGCAAACAACATTCACGATTTCGTTGAACTTCACGACAAACCGACCCGATTTGCTCAGCAACAGAAAATCGATACATATTTCTTTTTTCTGTCGGAAAACATTTTCTCAGATTTTTCTCTTTTGGCATTTGCGTTAGTTGCGTTTTTCAATGAAAAATCCAAGCGACAGCAACAAGCCGCACGATTTCGCACACAACACCGTTTTTTTCTTCAATTTTCTTTTGCAAAACAACCAGCGACAACAGAAGATGAGAAACGTACGGACGATGCGAAGCGTTGCAGAAAACAGAAGCAACAAACAACATCAACAACAACAAAAACACGCAAACAACGCTAGCGAATCGCTGAGGAATGGAGGAAAAAACAAAACCATTCTTGAATTGAATCGAACTAACCGTAAACTTTCCTTTTGCCCAACAAGCAACCGCATCATTGATGCGTCGTCGACGGCTTCTTCGTCGGCATTGTATTGAGCCATCGGCTCTAGTTGTGGTATTGAATATTGATGCGGGAAAAAAGTTTAATGAATCAACGACGACGACGATAAAGATGGACGTAGCCGTGTTCAAGAACCTCACTTGTCGAGCACCTCATTGAATGCGTCAATGCGTCGCATGCGATGCGTTGCTTTGCGTTGTTGGCGTGTTTCATTAAATTAACATGTTTTCCGTTTTGATTCTCCATTTCGCAGTTGGCTCTCGTCGATTCTCTCATTTACACAAGCCTATTGTTGCGTCTGCGTCTGCGTCACCTACGTCATCCGTCGGCCACGGCTATTTTACATTGAACTTGAGCGTTTTCGTCTAATGCCAAATGATCGAGCAATACAAAAGCATCATCGAAATGCGCGTATAAACGCCTCGCTTTGCGACCAAAACCGTTGGAAATGATCCATCCGCGTGCGATCATTAGCGTTAATGCCTCTCAACGAGGTGTAATGTCATGGCGGCAGCATCACCATCGATTTTCGGTAATTTCATCACAATTTCTTGTGCGCAAGCGTGAATATTTAGATTATGTCATTCCGGTTCCGGTGGCTCGACCCCAAGAAGATTCTTCGCAGTGGTTTCGTGGGTACTGACCTCGGCCAACTTCAACTCGAAAGGTTGCTGCAGAAACTGCACTGTGACACCGTCCTGCGTCGAAATGAAACCAGTCTTTCGCAATCAACGACATCGAGCCCGAAATTCAACCACCGAAACCGTCGCACCGTCAAAGCCCATTTCCAGTCTGTTGACTGCCGAGACATTTTCGGGCATTGTCGAGTCGGTTTTTTGTTGTTTTTTTTTTTTTTTAATTGAATCGTTACAATTTCGTCGTAGCTGAGCCGAAATGAGATTGTTCATTGTTTCAAATTCCGGCCTCTGATGAATTCAGTGGCGGCGACCTGTGGCATGTGATTGTGACGTGCACTAGTGCGTTGTTCTCATCGCAAGCGTGCGCGCCAGCGAGTGTGCCATTCACTTTTTATCGCGCAACCCAAATTTGCGCAACACACACACATTTTTCGGTTAAGCATTTTGTTGTTGTTGTTTTATTTTTCATTTTTCAATTCATCATTGCGGTCGTGATCCAAGTCAAACCCGTCGATCAGCATCATCGACCGTGGCCGATGACTGGCAATCGCATTGGTTTAATGACACTACTTTGTCTGGTGTCATTGCGTCAATCGAATTGATCAAATTGAATTGTCTGCCGAATGGCAATTTGGTTTCGAGTGAATTTTCACGGCGCGAAACCCGATTCGTTGGTTCACATGAATTCCCCACTTGAACGCACATTCCAGCTCATGCTGGTGCCGGCGGCGGTCAATTGACAAACATGCATCACACAATGACGACGACGATGCTTTTGACGATGGTATGCGAATGCGACACGTATACGACCATCCACTGGCTAACTGTAAACCGTTGAATGAATAATAAAACGTGCGATGTCGTCGCATTGGCATTTGGTTCGATGAGTCGGCGCTGGTGGATCGCATTTCAATGGCGTTTCGCTGTGGCAAACCAAGCACATCGTTTGGAGAATACAAAACTAAATTTGTTCTTTTGCGGTGATGGCATACGCTTGTGCAAATCCGCATCGGTTTTTTTCTCTTTCGCGAAATGCCTCGCCTGTCGACTAAATCGTTCAAGGTGAGCCAATCCAATGCTGATTTATGCTAATCAATTTGATGTCGCTGTTAATTTGCATTCAAGCCGATTACATCGCGGTGTTTGCTGTTCGAGCCAAACTATCCATCAACATTTTCGGAGTAAAACAAAAAGAAAGCCAGAATTCGGCAATCGGTAGAAGATTGGAATTTCGCATAAATTTTCGATGGAAATGACAGGTATTGCGGATGACCGAGTTCGTGTGGACGCCCATATTTGACTGGTGCGTGCATGCGGCGTGTGCGGTTCGTTTGTAGGTCAAAAGGTCCATTTCGATATTCTCTCATTGATTTTTTCTTTTCAATATTTTTTTTTTTTTTTTTTTTTGAGTAAACAAGACCCGCATCGCACTTAAAATTCTCAGCATAAACAGTCGATCGTCTCATTCAAAACGGCACATCTTTACTCAATTCGATTCGATTCGATTTTCTCATGAATTCACCGCAATTAATTTCTGACGTTTTTCTTCTTCTTCTTCTCAAAGCTCTACGCGCGCATTCAACGCACATCGACGTGTCAATGACCAAATATTTATTCACGATTTTTGTTCGATTGATTTGCTTCTTCGTTGAATGTTGAAAATTCATTTGAATGATTTTGGACAAAGGGAAAGTGCTTGCCGAAGTGAGCCGGACTCGATGATAGACCATGATGACTGCGGCATCGATTGGTCGGTAATTGATGCAGAAAGCGTGTTGTTTGTTCTCGTCGGTGACCGAGCCTCGTTGCACAGGTGTCTAATTGATGATTGTGTCGGTTTTCAGTCAATATTTGATTGTGTTTGGTGAGAATTTGGTTTTCGTCAACTCGACTTGGGATGACCGATCGCTCTTCGATTCGATTAAACGATTAGGACTTTCTCGTTTGTGAAGGTGACATTCAGCACGCGGGGGCTTACTTTAATTACTCGAAATGGCGATAAAAAGTGCGAAACAAAATCCATTTGAATAATTTGTCACGGTTTGATGGCGAATGGCGATTGGAATTCCACACACACACGTGTGTGGTCGAAACAATCGAAACGAGTGCAAATGCGAAACTCACGACAATGTCATTACACGGCTCGTTGTCGAAATTGCATTATTCGCGAGGCACGGCTGTGTCTTGGAGACTGATGTATGGTTGGCGGCGGACGTTTCAATGGCTCTCAATTTGGCCAAATCACGACGGTGACCCTTTCCGTTGACCGACTTCTGGCGCCCTACCGCCGTCAAAATTCATGCCCTCAAGGAATCCAACGGGCTACTTTCAATGGCAGCTTGCGCTCACTTTCTTCGAAACCCGTGGCGGGCATTTCCCATCGCAATTCGCTCCTTTTGTCCGCTCATTCATCGCCCATTGACTGCGATAATTGCCGTTGACCGTCATTTCACTCGGCATTGCAATCGAACAATCATCAAAATTATCGACAAAAATATTTACGGTGCGCGCACCATTGCCTACGGCCAAACAATGCCTTGGCATTGTGTGTATGGCAATGTATGTTGGTCGAGCGTCGGCAAACCGCTTGATAAAGTGCTAACTTTCAACTTTTCACTTTTCCGCTTTGTCGATACTCGAATCGCGCAGGCGCATTCGAAAATGATGATTGACACTTGACGGTGTGCCGCACAGCAGACGGTCGATGGGTTGGGTATATTCGTCTTGGACGGTACCTCACCGAATGATTGATGTCACACGGTATTTGTGTGAGCTGCGGCTAAAAGTCATTCTTCGACGACGACGACGAACCCGTAAATTGGCTTGCATTCACAAATCACACGTTGAACAATCAGCAAAATTGCTTCCAAACCAAAATGGCATTCATTTGATCCACTTTGGCGGCTCGACGAACCAGCCGATGTTGACCATAAATCAGATTGACATCCAAATCACATGTGTGGTGCGCGATACACGGTGACGAATGAAATAACTGCGCGCGCGCGGTTGAAACGAGATTGAGCGACGATCTGTGTCAAGACGTGAGCAGCGATGATTTCGAATTGATGATAATTGACTGAGTGGCTTCGATATCGGTCGCTCACCATCCAGCCGGGGATGCACTGGATGGATGAATGACACATCGGGGCGTGGTCACGGTTCATTCTGAAAGACATCAATGCCCGAATGAACCGGAACCGGGATGTTCGACGACGATGCGTGATTTTAGTTTGTCCGAAACCGGCAAAGCGACAACTCGTCGTATTGAATATCAATGACGATGAAGACGACGAAGACGACGAAGACGACGACAATAAAGACGACGACGAGGACGTGTTATCGAATATGGTGATGTTCAACTGGTGTTGTTCACTGTCTTGCTTTACTCGTTTCCCACAACCGGTCGAATGATTAGAAATTCTTCTTCTTTTTTCGTTTCGATTCGGAATTTTTAAATCGACACTAAAAAAAACTCGTCTCGTCTCGTCGTCGAGCAAAACGTTCGATTTTTTTCTTTTTTTCGAAAAAAATTTCTTTCAGAAGAAATTTCTGCGTTGATTTCACTGCAGCAGGAAGGAAATGGGATAGTTTCAAACCGAATGAATTGGCGTGAATTGACCATCAGCCGAGCCACCACATCGAACTGATGTAAACCTGCTGAGCCATTTGCATCGATCATCGCAATGGATTTCTCGCAATAAAATTGTCGAAATCGGAATGCCAAACCCGCAATGCATTAATCGTAGATAATCTTGCCGGAGGCTGGTTGTGCTTGCATCGGCATTTGTGTGATGAGCGATCATAAAACGAATAAAAATGGCGAGTCAACGAATTTTAATTGGAATCAACTGAACGATCGAAAGGCTGGGGCATCGCGACGACGTTAAAGAATGTTATGCAAAATGTTAGTTATGTCTGGCAACAGTGCGCTCAACGGCAATGTTAACCGTGTGATGGGCGAATCAACCGATGAACGAAGCAAATGAGCCAACCGAACGGAATGGATGGATGCCAGCAAATCCAGTTATAATGGTATGCAATCGGAAACAATGCGACCGCATGTGAACGAAAAATGTATTATTGTTATTGTTATTGTTATTATTTAATAAATGATTTAGCAATGAACTGGATTTGGATGTGTGTGCGAATGTGTGAGGGGCACCGGATTTGGCTTGCTTTTTTTTGATGAATGCGCTTTGTGAACGAGCGGGGCATTCAATGGAAGTTGGAGGATTTATTCGGTTGATGAGCCTCCGACAGCCTTCAAAACACTCCGAATCCACCACTGGACTGGTGCGCCATCGTCACCAGACTGAAAATTGTACTTTCGAAATGCCATTAGAATCGCATACAAGAATTCGAAAGCAAATATTTGAACAGTTTCCATTTGAAAAATATGATTCAACATGAATCAAGCCCCGTAGCACCGCTGTCGCCACCGTAGTCGTCGCCGACGCTGCCGCAGCCGTAACACACCGCGCCAAAACAACGTATGTTGTTGTTTTTAATGTCAATACAATTGGCCGTTTCAGAATAATAGTAATTTTTTATTGTTTTTTTGTTTGCGTCAATTGCGAAATCAACAAGCATCGACCGACCCACCGATCGATTGGAACGAAGAGAGAAAAAAACACTCACATCGAATGGAGCTGACGCAAGCGAAAAAAATCGTGGAAAAAACGTACATGCGACAGCGCAGGCGGGCGAAATGATCGATGTCGTTGGGTTAATGCGATCGACTGTGAGAAAGGTCACGTCGAAGAAAGTGACCGATGACATTTGCCCAGCGAAGATTCCTCACATTCAAGTGATTGGGAAAGAATTTCGTGCCAATTACGGCAATGGCATTCGTGTCATCGTCAAATGTCATTTTGGAACAAAGCAATTTGTTCGAAAAGAAAAAAAAAAGCAAACGAAATGACTTGAACAAATCGACTCACGGTTCAATTGCATTGGTTGGGCTTACGCGCGCGATCGGTGAGTGACACTTGCAAATCACATTGAGGCGAATGCAAATTTTTGGTTAACGACCGATAATTTCATCGAAATTTCGTATTCAGCACAAGACGTGTATGCTATTTGGGCCGTGCCTATTTTCACATTTTTCTGCATTGTATGATGTTGTGTTCCGCTCATGCCGTGCGGTGTGCGGCTAAACGCGTACGTTGTATGCACGACAGACTGTTATGCGGCTTGAAAGTTTCATACAGCAAAAATATTGATTTGATTGGAATGCTGGTGGTTCGTTTGGTTGGTTCGCCCCGGTGTGGATTCGTTGTGACGAAAGCGTTTAAGAATTTTTGCATAAATTTACAATTAATTTGTGTGTTGCAGCCGATTGCTGTTGCCGCCGAGACCGTCACTACCATCATTGCTGCTGTACCAAGTGAGTGTACACGGTTTGGCATGAATGGTGAGCGCAGTGGGTTTACCGTCGAAGAATGAAATTTATCTAATTCCAAGCAACACCAATTCAATTGCATAATTTTGCGATTGAATCGCCATTCAGTTGGAATGATCGTTAATGATTTGTTTCGATGAAATGGCATTCGCCAATTATGATGGTTTCACAGCGAAAATCGTCAGGCAAATTATTAATTATGAAATACAGTTCTCAGCCGTGCCTTGACCACTGTCAACTCTTGACGTGGCTTGCGACGGTGATCATTAGTCGGAACACGTCACATTTGGATCTTGATGCACCAACCAAGCCATCGGCCAGTGGTTTTCACACACAAACGAAAGCTTCACCGTTGCAATGCACTCGCAACGGTGTCTATCGCGAATCGCTGTGCAATCGACGTTCCGAGTTTTGTCGTCTTTCTGCGGTGTCGTCACTCAATCGGAATTCTTCGCTTCTTTTCTCACCCAAGACATCGTCTTGCTTTCAATGGATTCGCAATAAATCAACACACAATTTTGTTTTTCTCACACTTGTTGCTCGTTCACACTAGGTTGTTGTTGTTATTTACTTTTTAGCACAAATTGCAGAAATTCGGCGAAGAAAATTCGCCGAGGTCGTTTACGAAAAGAGAAAAAAAAAACTGTTGAAATTGCATAAAATGCTGACGAATCGAATGTCTGCCGTTCAGCTCGCAATCGAACACCGTTCAAATCTCATTGATGAATGATGACTTCGTCTCGACTAATTCTTGTTATTTCACACTTTTAGCAGAATTTATCCGAAAGAATCCAAAATGGCCGCTTGCGGTGAATCGATCAACGACATTTAGATGAATACGATCGATTGCGGAATGATCGCGATGATGCTTGATGAGTCTCAATACTTACGTTTGCGTTCATTGGTTAATCCCTTAGTGACTTTGGACACAGGACCCAGTATGACCTTGAACTCGGTTTGTTTGCGGAAATTCACGGTTTTTGTCTTTGATACACTTTTTGACGGCACTGCGGCGTTTTTCGAACGAATCGTCTTGCGATAAATGTCTTTCTTTCACAAAATTTCGGAGAAAAATCCTTGAGTTTCGATTGTAAAATCGTTGTCGATGTCCGTTACGACGATTCGCCTTGCGGAAAAACTGCACTCACAGAAGAAAAAAATGGAGAAACAGAAGAGAAAAAAAACAAGAAAAATGACTGGGTTTTGGTGAAACCAGCCAAAGACACGTCTTGAACTGTTGAATTAACTGAGCCAACTAAACAAAAAACGTTTTTGTTATTCAGTCGGTGACGACGACACCATCGCACGATCACGATGGCGATGGTTGAATCGGATGGGAACAATAAACCGACCTGTTGCTGCTTGTGTTTGTTGGCTGTGGCTCGTCGGTGTGGTAGCGTGCTTGTATTGGGATGGCGATGCGCTGGTGTTTGGGTGACGTGACTGATATGCGGCGGCCGTACACTAAAACTGAAATGCCAGAACAAGCGAACAGGTAGAGATAATGAAAATTGTGTGTAAACAGCAACAGACTCCGTTACGGCTTGGGTGAATCGATGCACTGGTCGAATTGAACGACTGGCCGAAAGGTGTTGGTGAAAGAAAAACGAGAAAATTTGTTCGATTTGATGGTTTTTTTTTATTAAAATAAGTCTAAGACTGTTTAATCACAATTATTTCCCCTGGAGGATCGGCAATTTGGCTATTTTGAAAGCGATGTTAGACTCTTCGACTTCCTTGATCAAACTCTCACCGATCGGAATGGAGTTTTCCGCAATGATTTCGTCAATGTTCAAATTTTCATATGCTTCCTGATTGGCCTGCCACCGTTCGATGCCATTCCAGGCGATCATCACACCGTTGTCCGTGCAGTACCGTTTCGAAGGACGATATGTCGAGTAGTCAAATTGTTCGCCCAACTGCTTGAGCGCAGTGAAAATAAAGTCGTTAGACGCTACTCCGCCGGAGAAGACCAAAGACCTCGTCTGATTGGCCTGGAAGTAACCCTTTCGTTCGCAGAACTCCATCGCCCGTTGAGTTCGATGGCAGATATGTCGGGTTACGCCTCGCAGGATACTGGCACACAAGTCCTCGTAGTGTCGCATCACTTCGTCTGGTTTGAGTTTTTCCGCCTTCGCCGCACGGGCGATGTGCCTTTCGGCTTCATTTCTGAAACCGGAAAAGCTAAACTGACAGTTTCGATATTGCGCCATTTTTAGAGAGACCGCAAAACGTTCAGGGTTTTTCGCATTTCGTGCCGCAAGCTCCATGGCCGCACCTCCACTGCAGTTTGAGAATTGAGGAAGATTTCGCAGGAGAAGTTGTCGTGAGATTTTGTCGAGAACTTCACCGGGTGCGTTATCGATTGATTCGCCAAGCAAATAGAACTTTTCAGCACTTTCGACGAAGGTTAGTAAACAGTGACCGCCACTGGCCAAGAGACAGAGAAAGGGGAATTCTACATCGTGTTCCAAGCGGGCAGTCAGAGCATGGCCTTGCATGTGATGTATCGGGATGATTGGCTTGGTGTGTTTCCGTGAAAGATGCTTAGCGTAGCGCAGTCCCGTTTTGAGGCTTTGAATCAGCCCTGGACGGGAGGTGACTGCGATGGCATCAATATCTTCGATTTGCAAATTTGCCTTGGTGAAGGTGTCAGCAACCACTTGCTCGATGTTCGCTCGATGGAAATCGGCTGCGAGAGTGGGAATGATGCCGCCATACCTAAAATCAACGATTGTCAAAACCTTTGGATTGAACTCCTCACCAAGAGTTTACCTCAAATGGATCCCAAGCTGAGAATGTACTGTCTCGCCGTGAACAACCCGATTGCCGTCAATCAATGCACAACCGGTGTCATCGCAGGACGTTTCTATCCCCAAAATAAGAGGTCGCCTATTTTTCGAAAGAAATTTTCATTGAAAATCATCATCCCAACGAATTCATTCATTTCTCACTTGAAACTTGGCTTTGCTTGGATTTCGGTTGTCGCCGAATTCGCGTAATTCCTTCGCATCCATTTGACCGCCGAACACGATGTGATATTTCGTAACTTGCTCCCGAACATTTTGCGATACAATCGGCCGCGACGTAGTTACTTTGGCGTCAAAACAAATCCAACTCGCCCTGATGCAATATCAGTCGCTTGTCGATCGACTTCTACGCAATTCATTCACAAATAAAGAAAACAGGCGGAGCACACGTGCACCACCGGACAAATGTCAAACAAAGATTTTCAAAACAAACGAAAATCGAGATAAAGGTTCGTTCTGGTGGAGGTCATTGCGTTGCGCAGTTGACGGAATTATTTGTCCTATTTTGACTTGGGGGAGAGCGTTGTGGATGCATGACAACTTCAACTCCCTGCTACCCGCTTTTCCTGCCCCGTAAGAGTCTTCATTCCCTCTTCCACCTTAGAGAAACGTCAACTAGAAACCATCCGAATGTGAACCGCCCCTCACCGAATCACACAATGAAAACCCAAAACAGAATCAGCTGCCATCGAACCAACTTCACGCGACAAATTCAGTTTGAAACAAAACCTTCACGAAAAATGGTGTCGATTTGTGAGTATTTCATTCACAAAAATAATAAAAAGTGATTGAACAACGCAAACAAAAGCGAATTAATTTCGATTGAATCGAATTGCAAAATCTACAGTTTGCGAATTATCGCAACGAGAGTGCGAACCAAAAACCCCAATTATCAAAATCGCCCACAGAAATATTGCGCACAAATTTTTTTTTCTTTATTTTGACGAAAAAGAAAAACATTTCGATTATCTCGTTGAACGAGAGTCCCACACACACACACATAGACGCGCAAAGACTCTTTTAGAGTCAGTCAGTAGTTGAATACACGCGAAAATCCACAAACAAAAGCCATCGAATTTCGGTAGTCGCACAATCATTGCCCCAACGCATTTGCAATTCGACGAAAATCCTTTGTTTTTCAACGAAATCAGCTGTCTCACTTTGACCAAGCGCCCGAAAATAGCATCGTTTGGATTGTCATTGTGTGCACCGTCAGCTGTTGAACGAGTTGCTGTGTTATCTTCGTCGTCATCGTTGTGATTTGATAGCTCTGGCGTTGCTTGAATGTTGTGGTTTGCAAAGTGTAAGTGTCGCAGCGATGATTTCTCGTAGCTAATGTTATTGTTTGTGAATTCGACAACGGCAATTTTCGTTTCGTTCTCAAGGTGAATGTGCGAATATCGTTTGCGAGCGTGCACGACGACGAGCTTAACCTCCGTTTAACTTATTGAGGAAGCGCAAACGAGGAACTTGATTTGAATTTTGGACGAAACGGTGTGTCTGTGCGTGTGCGTGCGAGGAGCATGGCGAAGCATGATGTCAACTATCAAGCATTGTCCAATGAGGGAAATCCATTCATCGAAAAACCAAATCATGCGACGATTGTGGATGACATGACCACCGATACTGAGAATGAGGATGCCCATCGTGATAATGGCATCATCATCCATGTGGTCCCCGACACCAGCAAAGGTAAGCTCACTGGTCTCTTGTGGTCCTTTTGGTATTCCGCTTATTGCGTGTTACTTCATTTCAGCGCGGTGGAACCACATTGAGGACTTGGATTCGTTTTTCACACGAATGTACTACTACCACCAGAAGCACGGCTTCAATATCATGATGCTCGGTCATCTGCTGGACTTGGCAACCTACGCGTTTGTGGTGTGGTTCGTGACAGGTCTCGTTTACTGCGTCGATTACGCAGTGCTTGACGGGTGAGTTTCTTTTCGCCTCATCTACGACTCCAACTGACTGATGATTTTCTTCCAGAAATATTTTGAACGGAACCCACCGAACCACCATCGATGATCTAATCCTCCCCTTTGATACCTGCGTCACCAAAATTCACGGCTTCACGTGGTTTATCATCTTCCTGTCGGTGCTGTTCTGGATGTTCCGCATCGTGAGGTTCTTCTATCATGCCATTCAGTACTACGACATCAAGAAATTCTTTAATTCAGCTCTGAAAATCGATGACGTAAGTGTTGACATGCTTTTCGTGTTGAAATTGTTTTCATCCTTTGCGTTCCTTCAACAGACTGAGCTTGACAATTTCACTTGGCATGAAGTGCAGAAGCGAATTCGCGAGGTGCAAGCCGAACAACAGATGTGCATTCACAAGGAGCATCTCACCGAGTTGGACATCTACCATCGGATACTGCGCTTTAAGAATTACATGGTTGCGATGATGAATAAGAATCTGATTCAGTCGACGGTGGCGCTGCCGGTCATCGGTGATACGAATTTCTTTAGCAAAAGTCTTCGATTCAATTTGGAATTGATTTTATTTCGTGAGTAAACTTCGGCTAATTGAAGTGTTTCACGAACTAACCCCAGGTTTGTCTGTTTAGGTGGACCTTGGTGTCCGTTCGAGAATAATTGGCATTTGAAGGAAGAATACAAACGTTCAGCGAATCGTGTGGAACTCTCGCAGAAGCTCTCAAAGTACATCTTGTATGCGGGCCTGATAAACTTGATTCTGTCGCCGGTTATGTTCCTTTTTGCCCTCATTTTCTGTCTCTTCAGTTATGGTGATGTGAGTGCTATTGGTGACCGCCTCCTTCGGAGTTTGTTCTGACGATTTTCAATGCTTTCAGTTGATCAAACGTGATCCGGGTGTTTTGGGTATTCGCTGCTGGTCACAATACGGAATGTTGTATATGCGTCACTTCAACGAGCTGGATCACGAACTGCAGGCTCGGTTGAATCGAGCCTATCGTCCAGCTGTCAAATACATGGAATCATTTTCATCACCGATGGGTGCCGTCATAGCGAGGTATGCTTGGAGAGCGGCAGTTGGAGGGAATCTGTTCTGACTTTCTCTTTCCCCCCTCAGAAAATTATCGTTCATCTTTGGCGGTGTTTCGACTGTGATCCTCCTTCTATTTGTCTTTGTGGACGAAGATATTGCCCACGTCGAGCATGTGCTTCAGACGGCTTCAGTGTTGGCCATTGGTGCCATCATTTCGCGGGTATTGATCCCAGATGAGAATCTGATCTTCTGCCCTGAACAATTGATGACCGCCGTGTTGGCTCACACCCACTACCTGCCCATCTCATGGAAGGGCAACGCCCATACGAGTCACGTCCGGGAGCACTTTGGTCAGTTCTTCCAATTGCGCGCATTCTACTTGCTCTCCGAACTGCTGAGCCCCATAACAACACCATTTATTTTGATATTCTACATTCGGCCACGTGCAATCGATTTCGTGGATTTCTTTCGGAATTTCACGGTGTCCGTGGTCGGAGTGGGTGATGTGTGCTCATTCGCCCAAATGGATGTTCGGAAGCATGGCAATCCCGATTGGCAGCCCACACACAGCACGATTGGGGATTTGACTGAGGTCACCACGACGACAGTGTGCGAGACCAATCAATACACGCAAGGCGAACACGGCAAAACCGAATTGTCTTTGGTTCACTTCACACTGACGAATCCCGACTGGAAAATGCCAAATGATGCCAAGACTTTTGTGAATGGCTTGAAGAAGCACGCTCAACAGGACCTTGATCGAACACGTCAACCCGGCGGCATGAACACAGCCATGGCACAGAGCTTATTCTCGGTTGGCAGTTTGGGCGCGGAATACTCGTCGATTGTCGAGTCGATCATTCAGCCGAGAAACGGTATGAGTATGCAGCTATCGCAATTGTCACCGATGGCTCAAGGCGGTTTCCGCACTTCGGGCACAGATGACTTCCATCGTATGCTCCAGCAGCATCTATCTGAAGGCGGTTCGACGCCTTATCGCAGCACTTTGCACAATATCCAGGAGAGTGACGGCGATGAGGCAATGTCACCTGCTCGCGGTGATCAGGCACGGGCCAATGAAAACTCATACAACACCATGTGCTCGAGCATCACCGGACACATGAGTCGACGCGAGGGACCGATGGATACGTCACATGATCAAGGTCTGCTTCGCAGTTTGTGCAGCCCCACCACCGGCTATGAACCTCTGCCAATTGAACTCACTACGGCAGACATGTGCTTGAGCACTTTGTACCTTCACGAGTTGTGCCATCGACAAACCCGCCGGCGAGGCACTCGCATGCAGGAGAGTCAACGTCATCTTTGGCAGCGGCCTCATCAACAATCTTCACAGGCTCCTGCATCCTCAGCATCATCCAGTCATGGGCCATCGTCCTCTGGCACATCGGCAGCTGCTGAAAAAACGCCATTACTTAATCCGAAGAAGACATAACACACACCCGAATGGGTTTAGGCCATTTCCGGGATTCACTCAGAATACGCAAATTTTAGATCAGGGTCGATAATTTTGTTTTTTTTTCTAATTTCCTCATCTCTTTAACCTTACTTTGTCATCCTTTTCAAATCGTTTGAAAGTGAACTGTTAATGTTTATGTGTAAATTGGTAGATGTTAGTGAGGAATGAATGAATAGGGTTTTCAAATTGATTTACGGCCGAGAATTATGGAAGTGCTTCGGAATACTCTCCAAATTCAATTGGCTTTAGGTTGTTAAGCCATCTGTGTGTCAGATCGATCACGACCAATTCCGAGAAGGAAATGGATTTAATTTTAAGTAGTGAGTTTTGTCATCAGAAAAATGAACTCCACAGCGTCACCCACGGAGCCAATGAATCTTAGAGATCTAAGATAAATCTTTCTAAAAAGACTTTGGAATGCTTTCGCAATCATCAAAGCGTAATTATGAATGTTTCTATCAAAATTCTAAACGAATGACTTCAACAAAAAATCGACAAAAATCGACAAAAATCGACTCAAAACGAAGCTGCACACATCAATCGCTCCAATCGATAATCAAAATTAATTCTAAGCGTTTCAGAGTATTTTTCGTAATTGCTTTAATTTTATAGTAGATTTTTTCGGGCAAATGATTGCAGAACCTTAATGTTTTCTTGTCGCTCAATCCTGATCGAAAGCCCGAAATTCGGACTCTGAATATCCGACTCATGCAATATACACTCATTCGCGATCATCGGATCAAGTTGACGATCAGCAAGGTTGTTTTCTCTTCTTCTTTTCTTTTTGGGTCGCGACTCATCAGCGATTCAAATTTCATTCGAATCCATTTTGCTTGAACATTTCTATTTCTAGTCATAAGTCATGGGAGAGCATCCAGCTAGATGATGATGGACGTTTTGCTTTGAGATGGTTTTTCCTAAGAGAGAGAGAAAGAGAGGGAGTCCTCTGAAAGGTGTTTCCATTTGAAACACCCTCTACCGACTAATCAACATATATTTTATGTAAATAAGATATCAAATCTATTTAGATTTTAAAATGATGTTATTGAACAATTAATAAATTTTAATGATTCGAAATGGAGTGCTTTCATTGAATGTCCTTTCAAGATATTGATCTCAGCCGGAGCTCCAAAAGGACAAAGAATTGGGAAACCGAGATTTATTTTATCGAATAAATATTTTAAAGTAACCGAGAGCTCTAGGCTCTAGCCTAATTGGTCTAATTGAAAGTGGAAAACGAATATGTTGGTGAAGTGTCTTCACAGCTCGGTAAAGAACAGCAAATTATGCCAACGACAAGGTTTTGATGCTAATAATATCACGTTTCAATTGCTAGTACTTTATTTGAACAAAACCTAGGTACATAAATCATTAACTTGCGGGCAAAGAAGGTGGCACCGATCGAAATAATCCGCGACGGTTGAGTGACTGCTAATTTGGCTCGCGTGCAATCACTACCTCACACTCGTGCGTGCGTGCGTGCGTGCGTGCGTGCGTGCGTGTGTGCGTGCGTGCGTG
>JANSTV010064164.1:0-11558 GCA_027564135.1 Lestremia cinerea
ATGGTGTGCGGAACAGTGTTGTTCACATGGCAACATGCACCAGATGCGTCAAACATGACACACACACACACACACACCGTCGCACAAGCACATCCATCATCCATCGCGGAACGCAATCATTCTGCCAATTGGCCGACAACATTTTCGGTAATTATTTTAATTCCAATTCAAGCACCGGTGGCAGCAGCCTGGACTCATTTTCGGGTTCGACAGAGACTGAACCGGTTCGACTTGATGATAATTCCGGTAAAAATAATAACCGTTTTGTTATTTTCCGCTGAGACTAAGTAATTGATGGGCGACTGAGGGAGAGGGGGTGAGAAAAAGGGAGAGGGAGTGACAGCGATGCCGTGTCGGGTCCATGATTGATTTCCGGTTTGGGGCCGAAAATAAAAATGTAATTAATTCCGGTCGACGGACCGACACCATTTTCGCAAACGATGAAAGTGGGTGCGTTATGAAAATGAATGTTTCGTCAAGACGGTGTGCCTGCCAAGGGATGCGACCGTCATCGGTTCGAAACGTTTCCAAAAAGCAAACTCATTTTGCCATTTTCGGAGAATTGAACCAAAAGGCAAAGAAGCAAAGCGAATTCAGCGGCAAAAGTGTGGACAGAGGAAAGAATACCGAATGTAAATTTGGCAAGCAACTCGCTGGGTGGCTCGAAGCAACCGCTATAATATCAACTTTCGAATCGGTATGGTGCATTTCCAAAGACAAATGTTTGCTCCGAAAGTACATTCCGCTCGACGGGATTACACGCGGTGCAGCGAATTCGCAATTATTTGGTTAGCATCCACTTAGCAAATACTTTGCCAATCGAATATACATATGTTTTTTCGGTTGGCTTTTGAGTAGCGTGCAAAATATTCATGCAAATTAAGACGATTTTTGTTGATTTTCCGCTATTTTTTTCGTAATTTTCGTATCATTCGTTGGACGTTGGGAACGACCAAACATTTTGGTAGGGAAGGGGGTGGAAGGGGGAGATGAAAGCAACGTTTTCAATGGTCAATTCTGAAAGGTTGAAGAGCATGAGAGGTAATGGCTCTCTGCCAGAATTGCTCCGTTGGGCTTGCTCGTCAAATGAGTGCGAACGGGTCCAATTGACGTTCATTTCCATGGCCCGGTCGACTTATTGCCGCCTTTGTTACAGTACATGGCCTGACCTGCGTTCCAATTGGAAGCGAAACAATGTCATGTTGAACGCATTAAACAAGCCTTTTTTGTTGAAACTCTGACATAATCAGCTTTTGATTGATAAGCTGCATGGGAAGCATTCAGTGCTGCCACTCAACTCAACGGGAGTGATGATGGATGGAACATTGAATATTAATTCAATGCGTTTCACCGAACCGACTCGAGTTTCATTCGAAACGCATTCAGCTAACCGATTTAATTAGTGGCCTAACTGGCTGATTGAATATCAAACCGTTGAAAGCCCATTAGCGAAATTTCCGCTCGAATGTTATTTGCGACTCAAAAATTAAAAATTCAATGAAATATGTTCGTGATGTGCTTTGACTTTTCCATGGAAGTCAACTTTCACCACAATGACCGCATGCGAATTACGAGTTTTCAGCTTCATGTTCATGAGTGCGCAATTAGAGCAATCTCTCATTTCAAGCTGCATATTCGAACGAATGGCTATTTCGGGGGATTTTCTTGCGGGCCAACTCATGGATTTGACACATCAATGGCAAACACGCAAAATCAATTCGATCAAATAGAAGTAGTCGGTTTGATGCTCTATTTTCGTTGAATGGACGGATTTATCGTTAAAAGGATTCTGCAGCTAATGCAGCTCTCATAAATTTCATCAAAACGCCATTTGAATATGAATTTTGAATAGGTTGGAACGTGTACTGTCTCGTCTGAGAGATAATTACCGAAGTTTCTCGAGCCAAACTCGATACAAACTAAAAACTTTGCTATTTTGCATAAGTTTCGCAATGCAAACTCTATTCGAATTCAACTCCAACGGTGATGTGTTTTTTCCAATCGAATAATCCGACCGAGGTTTTTTTCTTTTTCTTTTTGCTACTCTCAGGAACGAAACCATCCGGGCAAGAAAGAAAATGTTGCGAATGAATACACCGATGAATATTCATCAGTCAGAAACAGTGTAGAATTTAGCGAAACCCGTGATTGGAATCAACCTTCCGACTCGACTCGAGCATGGTGTGAGCAGAGCATTGATTATCTTCAAGTGATGGAAAACCTAGCCAGAGGGATATTGTCGATGAATGGAAAGGATACGATGCCGGATTCACCAAGCCGGCATATCAACAAGTAGCCAAGCAATGTGCCGTTGGAATTCTCTCCACAAGAGCGATGAAAACTCTCCACGCGAAAAGTTGCCTCTCTTCTGTGCCGAGCTCTCAGAGCTTGCCATCGAATGCGCTGTTGCCAAATTTGACGGTGTAACGGTAAAGCTGATGCCATGCAACGGTTTATCAGTCAGTTGTTAACCGGCGCGTGATACGAACGGACGCATTTACATGCCAAAAGTGAAGAGACTTCATCCGTCGATTGGTCATCACCGCGAAACACGATTCACAAGTTGATGGTCGACCAACCCAACATTGAATGTGTGATGCCTCAATCACAATGGTGAAATAACTGGATGTCGATACGGATTCGGTGATAAGCACATCATTTCGATGGTTTCATATTGATTGAACAATTTTTGGGTGCGAGGCAAATTGCAAAGTTAATTATTATTATGTGCCTGTGAGCAATGTGGTATTTTGCAGTATAGTGAATACCGTTGGTCAAAGCAATTCACATTTTTCGGTGATTCAAAGTGTTTTTTTTTCTACTATTTTCGGCCGTGAATGTCTGACGGGCATTTTCATTAGCCAAATTCAAACTGACGATTGATGGGCGCAAAAGGCTAACAGTGAACTATCTATCGTAAACGATTGATGGATCGTCAATCATTTCCATGTGGTTGGTAATGGAATTTCATCAAATTATTCAATTCGAAAATAGAATGCCTTTGAACGCGATTGAACGAATGCAATTGCAATGAATTTTCCCGAAACGAATCCCAATTTGCGAATGCTCATTCCATCCAGAACATTGCCATTTTCTCGGAATTTCCATGCAATCATTTAACCGTTACCAAGTGTAAGTTATCGTTGGCCAATCGCATTTGTGTCGCGCTGCAAAGTTTGCCAGTGGAAAAGTTTTGGTCGTGCGACTGGGTTTGTGATCACCGAAATTAACTTAACTTTTCATGCAAAAGTTTCGTCTGGCGTTAAGTTAATTTTGATGAAAGTGGTCTTCGAAATGATGCCATTCGGTTTTCGATTCGAATTTCAAGGTCACAAATTGGCGTCCAAGTTTTCACCTCGCAAACATTTTTGCGAGAATTTCTTCAGACGAATTTGAATGTGTGACTCCGAATGGCTCTGATGAATGGGCTCCGAATGCAATGTGGGCGGTCTCAGGAAAATGACCGGTCAATTATGAGACGAACGCACTCACTGGAAACCAGTCATTAGCTCAACTAAAGTGGATTTCAGTCTTGGCGAGGACTTGCATTCAAACTCTGGAAAACTCATTTACGCGATGACAAAATTTGCATCGTTGGTTCGGAGTGCAATTGCTGGCAATTTTTAATAAAATTTGTTGGCTTGTTTTTTGTTGTCTCATTTTTGTTCCGTTTTTGTTTTTGAAATATAATAATGGCGGGAAAAAAAAGTTTAATTAAAAAATTAATTGAAAGCCAAAACGTTCGGTTAGTCAATTGTGGGTGACAAAAACGAGTGGCGTTGATAAAGAATGGGAGATGCGGAGCATGATGCAGGTGGATGGGTCGACCGAGCGATGAAACGGAAATTGTCAAGCGTATAAATTGAATGCGTCATTTTGATTGAATCAGTCGTTGGGATGGGGCAGCGAGGAGGATGGGGGGACAACAATGGTGTGGGTTCGTTGCCAATTAGCGAGCGATATCATACGGCCTTGTGGGTTCGATGTCATCGAGGCTCGAAGAAATTAATTAGCGTACAGTGATTCATCCCGCATCCTCGTCGCTGGATCCTCCCCTCCCCCTTCACCCTCCCCAAATCCAATTTAAAGTTCGCAAATTATTCCATTGCTCGTTTCGATTGCCACCCGATTCGCCTGATATTGCTGTACCGACCCGACCAGATTGTCCACAAAAGGCAAAAAACTTTTATCATTTCGAAATCGTAATTTCGTTTCTTTTCTCATCGCCCATTCACACAGTCGGCCGAAAATTAAGTGAGGCTTTATGCAAATTCTATATTCCGTCGGCTATTTTGCTGGAAATAAATCAACCTTCTCATTCGAGCGTCTGCAGCAAATGTGCGATACACTTGGATTGGGGCTCTGGAGGGGGCTCTGTTCGGGGGGCTCCGGAGGGGGTAACTCACGACGTCGCACATTGCGGGAGCTTCGATTTGTGCAGTTTCACATGCGATGCGACACAGCAGCTCGCATACTCATCGATCGTGCGAGACAATTTCCAACATCAGGATTACTCCCCCGAAGTCACGCACATTGATTTCATTCGCTCTTTGTTTCATCGACGCTCAATGCGAGAGTTCTGTTTGCCAATGTTTCTCCCTCTGCCAGAATCGTCAATTCAATGAGCAAAAACCTCATGGAAAATGATTCAATTTGGTAATGGCCATCCCATTCGAAAAACGAACAAAAATCAACCGCGTTTTTTTCTGAATGCCAATCCAAAAGCGTCAACTCCTACAGGCCAAGAGTCATGTTGCTTCATCGCAACGAATAAACATTCTGTTTGTTCAACAAAATGCGAGTTAAAACGCGAGACCGTTTCGTGCATCACGTTTTTGTTTCGCCAAAAAAAAAACATCATCGAGAATTTCATATTTTCGATTTTCGAAAGTGCGGGGTGGCAATCCTCGTCAGTCGCGCTATTGTTTGGCGGCGTCGTCGAACTCCCCCGCAATCGTTGAGTTTTATCGATTTGCAGGTGGAAAAAAAACGAGTGAATCGAAGCCATTTTTATCGCCTCCGAACCATCGAACGGTTTTCCGTTTTATCTCAACGTTTTGATTTGCCCCGTTTTCCTCATCATTTCTCATTTCTGGTTATGAATGTCGAAACGAAATCGGTTCAAAACCTCTCGACTCGCCGAGTTATTGTTCACAATGAGTCGATGTTGTTGTTATTGTTATTGTTGTTGTTGTTCCAAATAGGCAGACACAACAAAGGCAATTCAGTTTGGGTGTTTGGGCTTATTTCGGCAAAGTTAGCCCGAAAAAAAACACGGCCAAACAAAACAACCGCAAAAAATTACGGCAAAGTTCGGAAATGAAATTTAACCGCATTCTATTGTCCGAACCGGCAGGCACATTCGAAATTCGAATGACAAAAACGAAATTGTTGTGTCGAATCGAAGAATGAACCGAAATTATATATTCATTGGAATTTACGGCCCCAGCGGTCCATTCTGACTATGTGTGTGTTCCTCAGGCGTGCGAGATGGGCCCTCATGGGAAGAGGGCGAGCAGAGCTTTCATTGAAATACCGCAAAATTCAATAACTCAGTCAGATTGACGAGAGCCCCAAATCCCGTCGTTCATCATCGACAACAGCATCAGCATAAACATCGAAGTCGACATCGGCTCTAGGATCGGCATTCAAATCAGCTTAACTCATAATCAAAGCTGGCACATTGGCCGTCAGCACGGAGCCGAGTGATTGAATAGACGTTCCACCGCAGTTGAATAAACAAGCTGATTAGTCGAAAATATCACGGCGAAAAGTTTGCTTTCCGTTCATTTTGGGGGCGCATTTGCATGTTCCTTGTGTTGGCCATTGTGTTTCGTTTGTCATGCGTTTCGCAACGGAAACACACCGAATTTTCGGTTGTCGATCTGGCAGACAACCAATTTGAAATGATGCCCAATCTCAGACAGACTTTTCGAAGAATAGACGACCTTCCAAGCCGCAACATTCCACCCGAACCATCACTCGCCCGAGGCTCCAAGGGTAACGGTGTTGACTAGTGATCATCTCCGTCCCCCTTCTCGAGCAGAATCGTTGGCCCGGCAAAAGAAATGACACGAAGACAATGTCCCCCGCGGAGACAATGTTAAATGCAGAACGGCAATGAATTCATTAAGCACATTTCTCAAGTTTATTCATGCGCAAATCATTTGAAATTCAAATCCGTCGGGTGGGTGGAATGTGGTGCGACCAGCAGCTACCGTTTCCAATCCATTTCGATTCGTTAAATGCGTTCCGAGACCCCTCTGACAATAGCTGGTGTTTGAGCGAGAAAAATGCGTATCGAACGTCAAATGGCTCTCAACAAAACGACAACTAAAACGTCAACAAAGGAACGAGTGTTTCCAATTACTTTTCAGACTGTCGACTTAAAGTGCCATTGACTGACTGAATGGTACGCTTTCCATCCTTCATCACCATCTTTTTTTCATTTCAAGAGGATTTGTGCGGGTGAAAGAAACTGACGTTTACATCCGGTCGCTTCTGTGGAAAATATCGCAGTTTTCCGCCTCGAGTGCACTTTGAGGGGACTAGAGGTCCTCTTTCCGTCGATTGTTGCACAGCGCACTTGTCACACAATGGCAAGCTGCAGTTCAAACAGAAATGGCACAGAGTAAATAAACTTTTGGAAAGCGAACAAATCGAATCGATTGACAAAACCGATGAACGGAAAGTTTCGCACAAAGTTTCGAACGCCGTCAGTTTGTTTGCACGGAGCTTCTTCGGAAAGAGATTTGAATGTGGGTTTGTCTGTCGCTTTCCACGCCATATCGTTCACGAACATCATTCTCCAACTACCGACAGGCGAACCATGAATTTCACACTCGATATGGCACAGTGCGTCCGCAGCCATTGCACCAATACACTCGGCGAATTGAGCTCATCATTAGTTTTTCCGCGCTTCTGAACAAAGTCAATTGCGAAATTCGCTAAATTAATTGTCAAAATTTTTGACAAATCCCCATTTTGCCGGAGCAAACCATTCCACGCTGGAAATCCAAATGAATTGTTTCCACGAAAATGGCTCGGCTATCGAGCGGAATGGAGGCAAAACAAAACGAATGAAAAAACGACAACAATAGTTTAGCGGAAAACAGCACGCAAATAATTTCCGCACAATTTTGCACCCAATGAGCTCCCCATTCAGTTCGAAAGGTCGTTAAAATGCATGAAATGATTTCTGTACTCTCATCATTTGTCCACTTGTTAAACGGATTGCTGGAGCATTTCGCAAAAACGGAGAAAAAAAATTGCATAAAAAATCTTTATGACTTTTAATATCATCAAAAATTTTCGTTGCGGAATTTCGCATCGTTTATTATTTCGCATAAACATTTTTCACGAGTGCGATTCCATAAAGCGGTTGCCGGGTTTGTCGAATGGAATGCACTGAATGAACGAATCAACGGGTTCATTTTTTATATTTTTTTCGGTTTTTCGAAATGAAACGGGATTTTCCTGCGAAAATCATGAAAATTTCAGTGAGATTGCTTTTGGGAGGGTGGTCGACTGCAGGGAGGGGGTGGGTGGACGAGCAATTTGATGTATTGTTGTGGCTGACAGCCTCGTCGAAGCTCCTTTCGAATTGCAAGCGAAGCAATGACTACCGTTGCACGAAGCGGCGGTTCGTTAACGAGAGATAATGACGTTGTTGGAAGTCATTCCCAGTTGAATCCAAGACACCTTCCAATCGTCTTCCAGTTGGAAGGACTCGTCAATTATTCCCGAAACGGCATTAATTCCTTTGACAATCACATCTGAAGTGATCGACCAGAGCCGAGAAGAGGCGGAGTGTTGTTAAGAATGTGTACTTGGGGTGGGTAGCTCCCCCTCGCCGGCCTTCAAAGACGCTCTTCGCACATCATTCCCGCTTATTCGGCATAACGATGCCAGTTTTATTACTGTAATGATTTCACTGTGAATAATGCCATTGTAATATGTCATCGCCGCTAAATTATGGAAGCATTTTGCATAAAGCGCCACATTATGCCGAAATTTTCGGTACTTTGTTATCTCGCGTCCGCCACCCCCTCGGGCCGTCACGAAAACTTGACGAAATATCGAACAACGACTGGAGAAGAAAAGAACGCGCATAATGTGAGGAGGACAATAACAACAACAAAGTGAATTATTTTTTTGGTTTTTTTCCAAGATTTTTTTCCGACGATTATTTTCGCGCATTCATCTTGTTTAGTCGCACAAAGAAATAATTGCATCCCATTCGATTTTGAAGAGTGGCCAAGCGTTCGCTTTCGGAACGTTCATTTTCGGTAAATGAGACACTCGACAACGTTTGCAGAAGAAGACAATGTTTTGTTTGAGTGGCGTCTTTTGAGGAACGAGAAAATGATGGATTACACAACAAATTTGCATTCGTTGAGTTCGTTCGGGAAGGTTCTGTTGCATTATCGCGAGGCGTATACAACCCTCCCCTTCCCCCTTCCTCCATCTCTCATCCAATGAGAAGTTTCAATAAAGCCCAATGCACTTTCAGTTAGATGCTGATTCTCATCCAAAACGTCAACAATGAAACGTGAGTGAAACGAGCGAATAGCAAGAGACAAAGACTGAAAAGGGACACCAGCAGAGAATGTCGCACAAACGCGAGCAACAAAGTTCAATGAAAAAATTCATTTAGTTTCGTCAACGCGCTGCATAGGATCGAACGTTCCATCATTCGAGTAGCGCGCGCGCGTGTGTGTTGCTGTGACGGAGAAACAAGAAGAATAGAATAGGATCTAATTTGGTGTTCATTCTGTGTGATAATGACGTGCCAGTCATTACTATGCATTACAGCGTACAGTTTATTGTGGTTGAAATGCATTGTGTTGCATATCGACGGGTCGGCTGTCACCAACCAGACAGTCACCCCAGTCATCGGTGCCATTGGCTACAATCAATTCCATTACCATCGTAATTCGCATTCACTGCATGCCCAGCAAAAGCGTGCAACACATTTTCTCATCACATCGACCGCATCCAGTGTTGATGCATCAAACGCAACTGGCCATCTGAAGAAGGGGAAAATCTTCCAAAATAACCTCTCCGACGAGTATTCGCAGTCGATGAGCTCGATAAAAGTGCGTCATCCGAAGCGACATCGGAATATTGATCATTGGCTGCATCATCAGGATGATGAGATGATGAGATTGTCCTCGTCGGGGAGTCGACGAGGCGGTTTGAATGGATCTCTGGAGGATGATGGGGATATGCAGGCGGATGGAGTGATAATTGGAGAGGATTTCGAGCGGATACATTGGCCGGTGAAAAAAGTCGCCACCACTGAAGGAGATTTGATTTTGGGCGGACTAATGATGGTGCATTCCCGCGAGGATTCCATCATGTGCGGACAGATTATGCCACAGGGAGGTGTACAAGCCCTGGAGGCGATGCTTTACACACTGGATCGAATCAACAACGACATCAAACTACTGCCAAACATCACACTCGGCGCTCACATACTCGATGATTGCGACAAGGACTCTTACGGATTGGAAATGGCTGTGGATTTCATCAAAGGTATGTTCAAAGTAGTTTCCAACCGGAAGGGTTGTTTCCTGGAAGCATTTTCCTTCCCCCAAAAACTTTCATGCTTTATGCAAATGGCATTCCATTTGTTTTCGAAGCATTCTCGATGGCTTACTTTGTCTGGGAAGCGGGAAAAATCCATCAAAATTTAACTGACAATATCATCGTTTATGGATCCATAAATTTCCTTTAGGGCAATTTGCTTGAATTTAATTAACGTTCGGTCGTCTGTGCGATGGGTGGGGGAGTGGGCGGATGAGCACCATCAAACAAAATTTATCGTTTTGTTTAAGTTCGTTTCTGATAAGAAAACTTGTGTCACACAAAGACATTCCGTAGGAGACCATTGCGGATCATTGACTATGTGCGTCGCCTTGTCTGAACGCTTCCACAGAAGCAAATTTTATAATTGAATCAACACCCATTTCGGTTGTCCTACAACTGACCATGAGATTTTACTCATTTCGTTGAATAAGCGATAATTCGATTAGTTACAGCTCCGATGTGTTCGATGCTTTATTCGAATGAATGTTCCATTTCGATCAAACGGATAAGCCGGACCGACCGACTGAACCTTTGATGCAGACTTTGATAACGAATCTAATTTATTAATGACTTTGCTTCGGTCTGGTATTCCATAAATTTTTCAATGAAACAACAAGCAAATAACCCCAGTTGGACGTTCATTACCGACCCGCAAACCATCCAACGATAGTTTCAACGTTCCAAAACGAAAGCCATTCCGAGACGAGTTTAATGAGTTTCGATTTTTTTTCGTGAGAAATTCTCTGAAACGAACAGAAAAAAAGGAAATTGTTGTGAAAAATTGCTTTGAAAATCAGAAATTTTTAACGAGAAAACTGCTTATTGGAAATTGAAAATGACTTTAATTTGCCTTTGAGAGTCAACGTTGAGGGAAATTAATGACATTTTGGATAGAAATTGTGATTCATGTCAGCGAATGGTGAGCTTTGTGCGATGAACTGGTCGTATCGTTTGATTGCCATCGGGCACTGTCCGATGGACACCAGCTCTTTGGTTGGACAGTCTGCTGCTGGGCGTAACCCCAATTTGATATCAGCCAACAGCAACAAGCAATTTGGTTTTGATTTTGTTATTCTGTTTGTTTGCCTCGGACAAAACGCTGAATCAAATTATCGAACACTGAATGAGTTAAGTTTTCTGTTTGAAACACAATCAGGCAACAACAACGGCAAAACGAGGGGGGCTGGGAACAAAGGAATGACTAAATTAACGAACGTTCCTTTTGAACTGATCAACCATCCTTCGAACCGTCATTGCAGCGGCGAGACTTCGAACGTTTCTCTGCAACTTTGCCGTCCAACGGAAATTTGCGTGATTTTCATGATTTTCGAAATATTCGAATTTCAAAAAGTGAATATGAATGAATATTCATGATAATTATTCCCCATTCAGTCTTCAAGTCGATGGCTTTTTTCCTCCTTCTTCATTTTCACACTGGTGTCGGCACTGTTGGGCTGCTGTTCATCAGTCTCCCCTAATTAAAACATTCCTGAAAGATAATGGCTCCATTTTTCATTGAGGCTGAAGACAAATGGTTGTGTTGAGATTTTTGCAGTTGAATTTTCCCGTCCAGACGGAATTTTCGGGTTGAAAATCAGAATCAGCCGTCCATCGATTGAGCACTATCTGCGTTATGAATGAGCCTTTTGTGGGGAAGTTTGCTCACCTGAAACAACAATTGAGTTGAGTGGATGGGATATTGGTGGATCGGTTCGCGACAAGTCAAGAGTTCGAGGCGAAAATCGTGTATCCGAGCCGAGAGAATCGTATCGCCTCCGGTGCCTCCAGATCGTTAATAACTGCTGTCATTAGCCTTTTCGCCCCCCACCGCTCATCAAGCCCCTGCCCTGTGCTGCAGACCGATGATATTTTATTAAAAATGAAATTAACAGTGAAACGTGATATTTTTCGCATCCATTTCCTATCATCGCTCACCGCTCGGGTTCGCAAACAGAGATTACATGTTT
>JANSTV010064175.1:0-11558 GCA_027564135.1 Lestremia cinerea
AAAGAAATATTTTGCAAAGCAGGCGATGTCTGAAAGACTTCTTTTTTACTTCTTGTAGAAGATTTGTGTTAATAGGGTTGTTTTTGCATTGAAATGGCCTAACTGTTAATGAAACGGAGAAAAAACGACGAGGAGATAAGTTTCGCGAGACCAGTGAAATCAGCATAAGCAACAATAATCTGACTGTTTTAGTGTAACACATGAATGTGATGCCAATTGAAAGAGCGAACGAGGGGCACAAGCTGTAATCGAATGCATTCGTAGTGGTTTTAACATTGGACTGACATTTTCAATCAGCCGACATTATCTATTTTATTGTAGAAATAATCAAATGTATTGTCCGCTGGACACCCGGCCAATCCTGGAACGGAGTCCGTCGCGGTGAATTCATGACAGAAATTTATGAGAAACACAACGCAAAAATTTATCAAAAAAAGAAAAAAAGAAATCGTTTCATTCGCTCTGCTCCCTGATAGCCTCAGTTTGCTGATACAAGCTGCGCACTCCGCCTAAGTCCGCTCCAGAATCGGATCTGAAACTTCCTTCACACAGCAAATATCAAATAATGAACTGCACTCAGCTCCACCAGTGTCAGCAGTGTCGTCAGTGTTTAAAACGTCACCACACTTATAAAATGGAATACATGTTGCGGTCCTGCCATCAGACAACGTACAACTCTGAAATTATATTAATAATTGTAATTTGATTCCATGCATTTGGTCCATAAGTGATTCATTGGACTCTCACCTGGCCTGTGGCTGGAGGGTCAACTCCGAGGCCAGTTTTGGCAGTGGACCCTGTGCCCTCAACTTTGTCATTTTTTACAGCTGCTTGTCGGTTGAACCGGTTGCTTCGATAGCATTGCACCTCCACTAATGCCATTGCCACCAGGAAAATACATGTAAGCAACAATCTCCGCATAATTTCTCACTTTCAGAAACCGATAATTTTCACCGAAATAAGCACTTCTTTTGACTTCGATTCGAAGCAACAACAAAAACGAGATTAAGAATAAAACGGAATCAATCACAGTTGACTCGCCAAAGTTCACAATGCAAATGTCAGAAAAATTTCCTGCGGGCTTTATAAGCGAACGGAACCGTCAACATCAATGCAAATTTATTCGAGCTGGTTAGTCGGAGTTTCCCGCGCAGTTGTAGAACTTGCTTTCGAGCCCATTTTCATGGAGCTGCTCATTACTTGAGTTGCGGAGGGGGGGATACACATTCAAAGTAGTTTTAATATCAATCAATCGACATTAGTTTATTTTTTTTTATCTTTTTCACGCCACGCGCCGCGGAAAACTCTTAAAACAAAATTGGTGGGAAGACAAGTAAGAAGAAGAAGAATCATTTAACGATCTTGGTTTATCACAATCGGCAATTCGATTCTCTCCGAGACGGAAAAACGAAAAAAATCGATTTCCCAAGACTAGTGAGCTCAGGATTAGCATCAATAATCTTTCTATTTTAGTGTAACCCATGGGTGTGATGCCAATCCAAAGAGCGAACGAGGGGCACAAACTATAATCGAGGTTTTAACATTGGACTGACCTTTTCAGTCAGCCGACATTATCTATTTTATTGTAGAATTAATCAAATGTATTGTCCGCTGGACACCCGGCCAATCTTTGACCAGGATGCGTCGCGGTAAATTCATGACAGAAATTGTTGAAAAACACAATGCAAAAACTGATTAAAAGAAATGCAAAAAGAGGCAAAATAAACTGTATTCCATTCGCCTTGTTTCCTCTGCGGCTTGTTATCCGCGTCGATAGTCAAAGTTTGGTGTGTAATTGTAGAACTTGCTCTCAAGCTTGTTTTCTCGGAACTGCTCATCGATCCAGTTGCGGAAGCGCGGCACATTCACGTAGATGCCGGGATAATCATGACCGCATTCGATGCCCCACGAGACGATGCCAACTTGATAGAATCGGTGTGGGTCGCCCTTGATTGGACACACGAGTGGAGATCCTCCATCACCATAGCAAGCATCCTTGCCCCGTTCACCGCCTGCACAAACGAGACTCTCGTGCAGAACAAAGTGACGACCCAATCGCGTTGTTCTCAATATCGTTTGACATTCCTGGCTTGGCACGACCGGCAATTCGATTTTCTTCAGAATCGACTGGAAATCCTTGACATCCCACGACTTTGACCCCCATCCAGAGACGATGCATTGACTGAAATCGAAATTACTGTCGGCTGGTGGCAGACAAATCGTATTCACGTTCTCTGCTATGCGCGCCTGCGTCGAAAGATACAGCAGGGCAATGTCGTTCTGGCCATTCTCGACTGTGAACTCGTTGTGCTTGACAATGCGGTGAATGCCCACGTTCTGAACGGGATAATATTCGCGGTTGTTCAAAGAGTCCCATTCACCGACCCGCACATAAATCGTATTCGCCAATTTGTCGTGAACGCAATGAGCAGCGGTGACAACCACTTCGGGATGAATCAGTGAGCCCCCGCACTGATATGACTGATTGTTGCGACTCAGAATGGCCACCGTCCACGGGAATTCACCTGTGAATTGTTCACTATTGATTCCAAAACTCGCAGCTCCAACCGAAGATATTACCTTCCAGCGCTTGATTGTTGGGCGCATCTTTAAGGGACAAACCCAAGCCCTCCACGTTTCGATAGCCACATCCATCGGGTACGTCGGCCTTCTTCAGAATCGGCTCCGAACCCTTTTTCCAACAGCAAATATTATAATCTCCACACGGATCTTCACCAAATCGATAATCAATCTGATAGTTGCCGCTGCCGTCTGTGATGATTGAACCGTTGCGACACAATGTAAACTCAATGCATTCCCCAGCTCTGCCATCGGGCATCGTACAAAGCTGAAATGAAATTGACTTTGAGTAAAACCAAATGATTCTCAAGTGTTGCATTTGGCTCTCACTTGGACTTCGCTAGAAGGCGCAGGAGGACTGAATCCAGGAGGAGGTCCGATCCCAGGTGGAGGACCAGAGGGCGGTCTGACGGGAGGAGGAGCTGATTTTGGTGGACCCGCACTGGTTGATTGAAGTGCATCGACCCCAGTCACACCTTCAGCGGCGAGATTGTCGAGTAAATTATCCAAAGACTGCTCGTCAATGCGTCCTGTTGTGTTAATTGCATTGTTGTCTATGGGTGCTTGTCGCTTGAACCGGTTACTTCGATCGCATTCCACCTCCACAAATGCTATCGCAACCACGAAAACACCCACAAACACCAATTGTCGCATCATGTTTCACTTCCGGAAACCGAGAATTTGTCACAAAGAATTCACTGCTTTCGTCTTTGTTTCGCACAAAACAACAAAAAGAAGGAGAAAAATGCTTAAAATCGTGCACCAGCACAGCTTCAATAACAGTCAACTCGCCAAAGTTCACAATGCAACTACCGTCGCGATCGTTCCACAGCACAGAAACATCTCTGTTGGATTTTCTAAACGCGCACACAGTGCGGTCGTCATCAATGCATATGTATTCGAGCGATGATCGACAAACACATACGCCCGCAAGCCCAATCAGCTTGTAAACCTGATGTGTATCGTGTTTATAAACGGAATGGTTTATCGACCAATTAGCATTCCGTATATTGGAAATACCTGATCCGACTGACTGGATGACCTTTTGATTACTTTGCAAATGTTTTTTTTTTCTTTCGAGCGGCCAGTCAACGTGATGACTGGTTTCGCTTTGTCTTTCCTTGAATTATCATCCATTTCGCGAATAGCTGTTTACGTTATCAGTTGTTGCGATTCGGCGGATGTCAAGGGTGACGTTTCGCATGAAAATAAGTCGATGAATTGCACCATTTTCGATTGAATTCTGTCTGCGAATGTGTTGGGAATCCCGTTACTCATACCGTCGTAAGCCCACCAAACACTCAACAGTCTGGGTTTTTCTGGCCAAACTCATTGAGCAAATGTTCCTCAGCCAGGCCGTCAAACTGGTTCAACACCAATGTCGACGTATCGTTATGACGGCGTACGATGTTTGTTTTTGCTGTTATCTTCAATTGAAACGCCACACACACACACACACAAGCGACATTGAACAATTCATACAATTTATTGGCATAATTATTCAAAACACAACAATAACCAATGGTCAGTCTTCAAATAGTGTAATATGATGTATCGAGTCGTCTGGTGCGGAACACTTGATCGATCCAAGAACGGAACATTGGCACATTGACGTAAACCGCTGGGTAATCAGTATCGCAGGAGATACCCCAAGCAACGATGCCGCTCTGGACAAAGCGATCTCGTTGGCCCGGAATGGGACAAACCAACGGTGAACCACCGTCTCCGGTGCATGTGTCGCGTCCCGCTTCACCTCCAGCACAAATAAAACTCGGATTGAGAACAAAGTGACGACCGAGACGGGTTTGCCGCAAGTAATCTTGACAGAGATCGTGTGGCACCACAGGCAATTCGATTCTTTTCATGATTACTTGGAAGATTCCTTCGCGACCGAATTTATCTTTGCCCCAGCCGGATGCCAGGCAACGTTGGAAATCAAAAATTGAGCTTTGCGACGGCAGGCAAACCGTATTCACCGTCTCTGAGATTGTGACGGGTGTTTTCAGGAACAGTAACGCGATATCGTTGAATTTGTTGCCATGTTGATACGCTTCGTGAATCAAAACCTCGGCCACTTGACGGTCTTGATGTGGGTATGGTTCGCTGATGGTTTGTGTATCCCATTCACCAGCGCGAATTTGAAGGTATTCAGGTTTATTGTCGTACACGCAGTGGGCGGCTGTGAGGACAACTGACGGATGAATCAGAGATCCACCGCAGTGATAGATGTTCAACACGGAATCAAGGGCGGGCTCTTTGTGAACGATCGCCACCATCCAGGGGTATTCGCCTGTGGGGGGAATGCGAATGAGTTGAGTGGTTGGAAGAAGACGCAAGATCAATCACTTACCGTATTGTGCTTCGTTCTGGTAAGCAGTCACAGTAAAGCCCACTCCCAGCGGATTCCGATGTCCACAGCCCGGAATGTAGGTGGCCGGTCGAATAATGGGCGATCGGCTCTTCAACGCACAGCACGTGTCCAAGAACCCCCTGCAGGGATGTCGGTTTGGATCACTGTTCGAATCCAGTCGAGCGTCAAGCAGACCCCGTTGATCCGTGATTATCGTTCCGTTTGCACAGTTGTAGTACGGTGTGCATTCTCCAAAACTGCATGGCTGCAATAGGCATCCCTGTCAGAGGCGATCAACATTGCGCCGCAAAAATACTCACATTCGACTTTGGCAGGAATGCTTCGTCGAACTTTGGAAATCCATTCAAGCCTCGCCCTGTTGGCGACCAAACGGTGTTCTGACGTTCTTCTCCAAAACACACTTGAACCAGACAAATTAACGCGAGCGCGTGGCTTCGTCGAAGCGTAAACATTGTGAATGTGCTGAGGCTCGAGAATCGGCTAACAGGAAATCAACACTTTCACTTGACCGCTCCAACGCGGTATTATCGTTTGCCTTTCGGAAATTCCCAACGCGATATGAATCAATTCGATTGCTGTCGCCTCGCCAATTGTTTATCTCCAATTGATAACCTTTTTTCTTTGGTCAATGTGTGTACTCCACGCTGGCGCGACGACTCTTTCGAATGCAAATCCAAAGTGAATTCGCAAGAGCAAATCAAGTTTGATTCGATTGGACGTTGATTGGTCGAGTTTTTCTCTTTTTTTCTCTCTTTTTTCGGTTCACACTTGTATGAGTTGTTATTGAAGGTTTCATTCGATTGCTCACTCGCTCACTCGCTCGTTTGTTCGTCGATGTCGTCATCAATGTTCAAGTCTGCTTTTGTTTGTTTGTTTCAATTTGATATTTTTCGGGTTTTTTTTTCGTTTGATTTTCGTTGTGAGTGCGCACCGTTAGCAATGTTTGTCACGTTCGATTGGAAATGGACAAATGTCCTTGGGCCGCAAAGAACAAGAAACAAGAAATCGTCTTGAGAAATCATAATCATTTATTGAAAGCAACTCACTCCATTGGGGAAATGGCCACTTGCCGATTGTCGACCAAACGAAAACAAACACAAAAAACACATTCAGGAAGCTCATTTTTACAATCTTCGTCCCACTGCATCGTCCCCGTTCATATCCTTTCCCCCTCCCCCTAAAATCTAATGGTAGAAAACTAAATGTTTTGATTTTGATCACACACGCACGTTCGTTTCAAATCGAGAAATGGACGAAAACTGAAAATTTTGATTTTCGCGGCCCGGGCAAGTGGTTGCTTACTGCGGATGCTGGTCATTGCTCAAGCTATGCCATTGTTCGTGAAAGCAATCCGGCAGACGTATACAGTCTTTCCACTGTTTCAGTCGTTTGCCCTTGCTGTTGCAGCCGATGACCAGCGATCCGAGGAAATCGTTGCTTTTGCCAATGTCCTTGTCCCAAACGGTCAGAATCAGCGACTGTTTGTCCAGCTGGTTGGGTCGAGTTTCGAATGCGAACTCTTCGTTGAACACTGGATTCAAATTCCGCCATTTGACGCTGGTTTTGTATTTTTTATTTCGGTGGGAATCAGGTTTGATTTGTCTGAAAGAGAAGAGGCGCTTAAATGAGCCAACTCATTTGCGGGAACCTTGGTGAATCGACTTACATTTTGACAAAGGGATCGGAGAAGCCGTTACTGTCCTTGGCCAATAAATTGATGCACTTCTTGATTTGAACAACAAGTGAACGCTTCTTGGTGTTGTAACTCAGCGCCAGCAAAATCGACCCAGAAGTCCACGGACCAGATGCAGCGTTCACACAGTGATGGTCTTCAGCTCCAAGTGGGATGGTCATTCGATGCGGTCCCGGGGAATAAATCTGCAAGGTTTCACCTGAGTTATTTACTCTCCAACCTCAAATCCCCCTCAATCTGACTCACCGGCCCCAATTGGATCTTGGCGACACCCAGAAAGTCATGGCCACACTTGTCTTCATCCAACACCACCACATACAACGTAGAAACGCACAGCTCCTCTGGTTCCACACCGAAGAATCGGAGCGTTTCATTGAATTCGGGGGTGCGAGTTTTGTGCACGATTTTCGTTTGCAACCATTTCTTCTGCTTGATCGTGCCGTACTCTGTGATGATGTTCAGTTTGCAAAACGGATCTGTCAGTCCGGCATTGTCCATGGGAGGAAGATCCCGAGCCCGCAACAATGCACAGTCCAACGCATGGTCTGACTCGAGGTAGACCAGAGAGAGTTCCAGCCAGCCGAGGGGTGGCTCACGGAAAATCATCGCTGTCGTTGCGATGTTGTGGCTACTGTTGGCCGACGATGTCTCTGTTGACCATGAGCTCGACACCGACCCGCAACGCACCAACGAACCGTTGCTGTGGCTGAAAACGTCACGTTTTGGGTTTGGCGTTGAGCCGGAAATGGATTCGGTGTCGTCGGCCGAATTGTGACCATTCTGATAGTCTGCCGACGACGACACTTGTCGCCCAAAGATGCTCAACGGTGACGTTTTCTTGAGAAATGAACTGCTGGCCAGGATCGAATCGTCACTGTAATGAGTCAGTGACGGACTGCCGTTGCCAATGCGAACATTCTCGACGCGTCGCATCAAATTATGCTCGTGTGATTTATGCGCTCCGTGACCAATGCCATCAATGTCATCGTTAGCATGCTCTTCATCGTCCGAGCTGCTCGTGTCGTCGACTTTCATGCACAATTTCCTGGTGCGTTCCGGCCGAGAACGCGTCTCTCGCATCGATGCTGAACGGGTTTGAGTCGATTTGGTGGGCACTTCATACTTGGGAATGCCTTTGAAGAACCACGCACCAGTTTTCTTCCACATTTCCCGCGTTTCAGAGCAGATTTTGCACAGCCAAACTTCCCTGAAATGACAGCCAATTCATTTGAAAATTAACCCCAACGATTACTTTCTCTATGGCAACACACTCACTTGACCCCTTGCTTCGAATTGAGCTCTATCGAACATTTCGAGCAAACTGGCTTTCGGCAGTCATCACAAATTATCTTTGATGGACCCAACAAACCGAACCCTTGACCGCAAAGCCTGCAAAAAATCGATTCAAATCCACATTAATAACACCGGTTGTTAACGGTTATGTACATAAACGACAGGTTAATTTGCGATGTTCGCCACTGTCGACAGGTGCTATTTCCACCAGCCGTCGATAAGAGAATTATGATTAGGGCAACGAACCTGCAAAATCGTGGTCCATATTCGGCGGCTCGCTCCTTTATCTTTTCGACGCGTTCCACCAATTTCCCTACGCGTTGCCGCTCAGCCGATTCCAGTTGCTCGTTTCGACGAACCACCGCCAGAATGGCATCCTGTTCAGCAGCATCCAGTGTTACCGGCGGCTTCGTTGTGCTCCAGCCAGTATGCAATCTGAAATGGAAATCTTCATTAGCACCGGCCAAAATTCGAGAGAACCGGGCTGTATCCCCGAACAGCTTCGCGTCGCAGAGCAACTGGGTCATTGCTAATTGAATGAATAATCATGAGGGATTAAACTCGCGCGGATGGTCAGGTGGCTTTCGTTAAATATTCGTTCCATTGGCGGCCTGTGCTGGAGCACTAATTTGCCGAGTAGTCGCCATTTTGATGCTCATTTCAACAAATCAGCTTATCGTTCAAACATTCCCAATTCATCGCACATTTTCGCCAACGTTGAGTGGTTTGAATCGCGTCGAAGGTCGCTTATTATCTGCTGTAGCATCGAGCCATGCGGATGATACGATGCGATGTGACCTTCATGCCAATCCAGATTGAGCAACAATATCGTCAAGATACCGAGAATAATTGAAGGCTTTGTAATCACAACAAAACAATGATGCATCGTGCGTCGCATCATCCACTGGTTGACGTCATCGGGCGATTTAGCGAGAGTGAAAAAAACCATCCCAAAAATAAAGTTCGAACAATCGGATTGTCCGTAGTGTCCGATAACGCTGTCTGAGGGTGGTACACGTGTCGAAATCAGTCCAGGTAAATTGATTAGTTTGGCTTTGATTGGGATTCGTTCGGCAATGAGTCGATTGCGTAATTCGGCCCGGGCTAGCAGGCGATTGTCTCCCAAAAGGAATACAAAATCAATGTTGTTGATTGTTCAACGCACAGCGGTGGACACATTGCTTCGTACAGAAATCGACAATTGACGACGCCCCATACTACATCCACACCCACCTGGGCATGTGGAAGTATAAATGCGTTGCCTCATCATTCTTCAATTTTGACCTTGGCAGCGGCAGGAAGAAAGCACCACACTGGAAACAGAAGTAAACAAACAAACCGCAAATCCATTGAAAGTCACCAAACAGCGGTGGCGTGGTTCGTGTTGAATAACTGAAGAATCATAGGGCTTTCTTTCATTACGCGTAGCACATCTCAGCGGAACAGAAAAAAAACAATACGAAACCAGAAGAAATACCACCATCCCATTCCCGAATCGAACGAAAATCAATCAAAGGGCCAACGGCGCATTATACGAATGAAGATTAAATTCAATTTGATGAAGGCAAGAAAAAAAGCAGCTTTTCGTCGATTTCCATCAATGGCATTGAGGTGGCTTCGGATTCGCGTGCGAATCGTTTGGTATCAACGCTGCTGGGGAACGCACAATATTCTCAACATCAAAAAACCTTTCTGGAAACGGGCACCGCCGCTCAGCCACCATCGCCACCAACGAAATGAGCACGCGTTCGGTTGCCGATCAGAGACAACACCATTGATCGCATTGACGAATTGATTGCGTATCGAATTTCAAATTAATGAGTGCGAATTATGTTTTGGGCGAACGCAAGGGTGAAGGACGTCGAACTGGCGAGGAAATCGAGACGAATACCCAGGCGAGATATATTTATGTGATTGCCGAGTGTTGGAATGCCGCTTGGTCGGCTCGTTATGAGCATTGAACTTGAGGCGAGGGGCAGAATCGATTCGTTTGTTGGCCAATGGTTGGGGAGGCATTTTATGAAATTGATATTGTTTTCATTGCGGGTAGAATACTAGTAACGAGCATTCATCGTCCCATAGTCGCCCCCATCCATCCCTTCCATTCACCTGCGTTCCCTTCGGAAACGATTCGAAATAATTTCTGAAAACATTTCAACCAAATGAGATTTGAACGATATCATTGCTCGATGTTCGAGCCAGTGATGGAAGTGAAATATGCTTTCTCTTGAAAATGTCATCGATTGACGTGTTTGCATTCGACCAGAAACGCTTTTGTTCGATGCCGTTTTCCATTTTCCATTTTCGACTTTGTTTGACAAGACATCCCATGATTGATCTCCTTTGAATTGTGTGAATAAATCGACAATCGGATGCATCAGAAGGACAAGTGCCAAAGTTTCTCAAGTGTTTCGATTTGTATGGTTGATTTGATGTGAAATTTCCAGGAAAATGGAGCAATCGATTGAGCTCAGAGAAAATCGTCTCGGAAAATCGGAATCGGAATCGGCTTCTGAGATTTCCTCTCATGCAATATGCGATTCTTGGATGCCCGTCTACCTGTCACAGTTGAGTGGTTATCGTCGTCAAACCCACACATTCCCCTTCCACCACCATCACCACTACCACTACCACGCATAACAGCTACCGCCAATTCCAATTCCAATAATCGATCATTGTTGCCAACGACATCGTCCAGCTCATTTCCAGTGACTTGTCAACAGTCTTAATGCCACTTCGGTCGTGTTTATTTTGTAATTGCCATGTCGACATCCAGCTGGCAATCAGTCAAGTGGAATGACATATTTTATCATTCGGCGAATTATGTCCAGACAGAAATGATGTTGCCGAGTGATGACCGTGTGTGCGGTCAGGGGATGAGGGTTGCCGGCCATCAATGCGGACGTGCTAACACATCGAACATGCGTGGCGATTAATTGGTCGTTCACAGCTGACTGCGTTGACCTCTCTGGCCTCTCGGGCTCTCCCCCGCGGCAATGATGAACCATTCAAATTGATTGATTTTAATTGCGAATCCTTCGATTTGATCAAATTAACGGATTTCCTTTTTTTCGGTCGACCCGCAATTGATTTTCGACGAAAAAAAATAAATAAATTGAGTCAAAACAGCCGTAATTGAAGCAATTAATGGTGTATGGGAACACATTCAGTCACGGTTCAATTGCGTTTCTCGGAGTGATGGGCCGCCGGATTCATGAATAAAAAATGATGATTTCCTTTGCATCAACAAAATCCATTTGAAACAAGTGCCTCGCGGCCGACTGCAAACGAAGGGAGTCAGGGTGCGGCAAAAATGCGACACGCACAGGATTTCAAACGAAAACATTCAACCCACGAAATTTGCCCAATCTTTCCCACCATCGAATCTTCAAAATCATCGACGCAAATGTCTACCACGAATTTATATTCTGTCCTCGTGGTGAACGACGTCATCATGTGCTCAAATTCAGCGGTTGCACTTAAGAATGCGAAAAAAGTAAAAGAAATAAAACTAAAACAACAACAACAACAAAAAAATGACAACAAACAAACAACATTCCGAAATAGCTCACGCATTCCACATGAATAACGTTTCGGTTCGATGGGTTTTCAAACGAGAAT
>JANSTV010064186.1:0-11556 GCA_027564135.1 Lestremia cinerea
AAGGTTCTCTCGTTCCTTCTTGTCTCTGATGCGCAGTTAGTCGCCTATTTGTTTTCCATAAAATTTCAATTATGGCCTGGCCCATTGGCAATTGCGGCGACGAGGAATCGAAACAGAAACCGAATCAACCGAATTACTCAATTTTCGAATTAAGCGCACGAAAAACGCCATAATTTGATATCAATATCGAGTTACTCAGCAAATGCAAAACGCAAATTTTCGCTGGAAATAAATCCACAAAACTCACGTAATCATAACAAAGGAGCGCTGCCAGCGTCGAAACGATGTTCGCATTAATCGACTGGCAATCTCCAGTCGGGGGTGAATGTTTGCGGGGTTTCCGCGGAAAATGCTGTGGCATTGACTGGGGTTTCGTTGGAAAGTGTGGATTGTTGCGAGGTTGGCGTTAAGTCAAACGGTAATCCTCGGTTGGTGCTCGCCGAGCGGAGAGAAGGTAAAGAGATTGCCTATCGTCAAGCGAACATGCTGTCTTACGGTTTCCACCCGCTACCACCCACCACCATCATCATCGAAACATACAGTTTGCCGCCTCGCTTATCCGCCCCGCACATCCACTCGTATCGTTTCTCGTTTATTATTATTATTGTAATCTAGTTGAAATTCAATTATGACCGAAGAATAGAACAAATCGAAAGCCAAGAAAAACACAACAGCATTTTGTAACCTTGAATTGAAAATTACACTCAATGAGGAATTAAGCGCTAACTGGAAACTTGATGTGTACACAATGTGTATTTCATTGAAATGGCATTCCGGTGTGAGCCAGCGACGCGGAGCGGTGCGGTGTGTGCTCAGATGGTGATCGTTCGGGAATGATTGTGATACGCTAATGAAAAGCCATAGCAGTGTGTGTGTGTGTGTGTGTGTTTGGTCTGTGCCGCGACACGTGTTCCACCCTTTCCCCCATCCCAGGCAAATCCAATCTGATTATTCATAACAGGCAACGGTACTGATTGGATTGCGTGGAATTTTTAAAAAGGCAACCGGATTGAAGCGATCGTCCTGATTGAGAATGAAAGAAGCAAACAATGAGTTGATTGCGGTCAAACAGAACGATTCGGTTGTCGTTTTTTCTTCTTCATTTTTCTTGGGTTTCGGAAAATCCAATTGGGAAAATGACGTAGACAAGCGTTTAATCTGGTTGGCGGGTCTCGTCTTGTGACAATATCGTGTTATCGTTGAAAATGAGCAGCAATCACCGCCCATTCATTTCCATTCGTCCCGATGAGACATCTCACCCCCGCCAGAACGATCGAACGGTCGCCTCCGTGTGTTTTCTTTCGGTTCGCTTCTGCGTTGCTCATTGTTTTCGATTTGACGTCGTTCGCGTGGTAATCGCACACCCAAACCTACAAACCAAACGGACCATATAATTAATGTGAAACATAATCTCAGTTATTCGTTTCGACGTTTCGATTGTGTGTTGGGCGCCATCGGCCTACATTCGGCACCGTCGAAAACCCAAATCTGATTTCGCTCCAACCGAAACTGTCTATTGAGAACGAGAACGAATTCACCGGCAGGCAACGGGCCCGACACATCAATTTCCATTTCGCTTAGTCGCCTTCGATCGATCGTCTGCGAGCAACGCACCAAACATCTCAATTGTATCGATGTTTCGCTGCGGACGGCAGCAAACATGGCGATGAATTCGCATGGCATTCAAGCACCCAATCTAATACTAATTCGCATATCAATTATTCACCATCGGTGAAGCCCAAGACGTCGAACGATGACGATGGAAAATCAATGAATGAATAAATCATGTTGATTTCAAGGTCGCCGTGAGACGATGGATCGGATTTTTGTTATTGTTATTATTTGTTGTTATTTATTTTTTAATTTTTTTTTCATTCATTTTCTTCGTCTTTTTCGACAAAATACCGTCTGGTCGAAACGCGCACACAAAACGTGTATTTGCTGGGAAGAGATGTGGCGAAAAATCGGCGAAACAGCGTCAGGAGGGCATATGGGCCGCTATGTGTCTGCGCGACCAGCCAAGTAAACGGAAATAATGAAACGAATCGACATAGGAAGGCATTCTATCTGGGCTGCGATTGGCCGGTGAACAATCGACATTTGAATAATTTAGCGTGCGAAGCATTCGTGTTGCTACCCGTGTCGTCATCGAGTACAGCTTTTTAAGCATGTTTTTTTTCTTTTATTTTTTTATTTCACTTTTTTCGGTCGTTTGCGTTTGAGAAGCTTTTGATGGCGTCACGACGCGTGTTCATATTGATTTTTGTTTTAATTCTCCGCAAACGAGAAAAATTGACTTTATTTCTTCGCGCTCCGCGAAGAGCGTGTGCTGGTGTCTAGGTCGTCGCACAGCGGGTGTGTGTGTGTGTGTCGGATTGGACAGCCACAGCCACGAGTCCAGCAATGAAAATTTAATTTCACGCCATTTTTTTTTCCTTCTTTTTCTGTTTTCATTCATTCAAGCATTCACTGGAATTCATAATTGTGATTAAATAATACAATTAACAAGAGCAAATTCGCTTTGTTGTGGAACAATCGTGTTTGCCATCGAAGTTGTTGTTATTTTTTTCTTATTTATTTTTTTTTTGCGTTTTTTCTCCGGAAAAACAAAATGTGTTTATGAAACCGCATTAGCGGCGAGTAACGGGAATTTCTCGAGAGCAAGGCCAACATCGAAAGCTTTTGTTTATCTCTGGCGAAAATGTCGACTGGCAAATGTGTCATTCGAGAAAATCGTTTCGGATTTCGGATTTCAGCTTGTTGATGTTGATGTGTTGACCCCGCAGGGCTCGAGCGAAAACATGATCTTTTCGAAAGGAAAAAAAAAAAAAATAAATAAACAGAGAATTTACGAAATATGATTCGATGCCAGTGAGTGATGTCTCCATTTACCGCAATCCAAATCATGTGAATCGCATTTATTTGATGAAATTCATTGGGAATTCAAAGCAGGAGAGCCCCGAAGCAATGTCTCGAATGGGGGATGAGGGAAAATATGGGTTTATGTGATTTTCTTGTGCGTTCCGTTGTGCGTCTAACGCAGCTCCCCGCATGCCGCCGCCGCCACACAAGTGAACGCAATCTAATCCAATACGAAACGCATGACCTTAAATGAGACTCAAGCGAATCCCAACGAGCACACAGACAATGGCCACGGCATTCGCAACAGCAACACCGCACCGCTGCAATGTCAACACAGCGACAGCCCATCGTGTGACGTACACTAAGCGGAAAAATGGTGTGTCTGTGTTGGTCTCTGAGGCGAATCGAATAATGGTCGCATGTTGCATTGATGTAACACACCAATGTGTCGATTTCCAGCTGAAAGACATCAAACGAATGGCGAAAAAAGCACACTGAAAAAAGAATGAGATTATTATTCAATTTATTGATGAATGATAGCAATGAACGAGCCAACAACAAACGGCAAATGATTGCCCAACATTTGCCAATGCACAAAGTGAGAATGAACGACGCACTGAAATGTCGAATTGATCGAAATGAAAAGCGATTTTTATTCGATTTGTCGATTCGATAAAGCACACGGAATGGCTTTTTCAACGTTCCGTTTTGTAATGTAAAAATCGTTTACTGCATTTTAAGTTCAAGGATGAATCGTTGAATGGCTTTAGGGGTGAAGGAATCGTTCGCTGGCATTTTGCTAATAGCTTGGCTGACGGGCGCTTGATGGCAACTTGGATGGATGGATGCCATATTAGGAATGATGACGACATTGAGCAGTCGTATGGCTGGCTTTGACGTGTGTGCGCGACCCCAGCAACAAGCTAAACACAAACGCACACAAGCACACATGATACCAACCAGACATCACAAATGGAAAGTACGAAAAATTGAAACCTTCACGCACATCGATCTCTCATGAAATTCAATCCGAAATCGCAAACAGCAACGACCAAAGCGAGAAAGAAGAAGAGAAAAAATTTCTCGGAGCATTTGGCCAACTGTAAAATTACTGTGTTTCATCGCAATCCGGCAAAAACCCAACCATGAAGACCTGTCTGGTTGGCGAACCAACCTTATGCGCTGAAACGAAAACCTATCAGTGCATGCTTCCAAGTCACTCATGAATGAGAAAGCATCACATTATCACAATGAAATTGACAAGACAGAGTCGATTCATGGCAAAACTGTTATTTTAATTACCTCAGCTCGGCAGGCACATCACAGCCGCCAACCGGGCTGACGACAACCGTTGCGTTGCGTCTGTGTGTTGATGGAAAAATTGCATGCATTCTGCTGTGTGCATTTCATTCATATGATGGCTGGCCGCCGCCGTCGCCGCCATGAATGAATGGGAAACTGAACGAAAATGAAAAGCAGTCACGTTTCTCAAATGGAATTGTCCGAGGCAACCGCGCTAGCCAAAGACCAAACGGGCAACTGCAAAAATGTGCTGATTTGCATTGAAATGTGACTGACATTGTTGCGCTGCGGGGGGGACGCGAGCGCATAGATTCCATCTGGCCGCAAGCTTCCCTGCCAGTCTCAGCCCACTCGAGCGGTTCGTGCAAGCGAAAGACAACTTACGCCCAAACCGCTCCAATCGACCGACCATTCATCCGTTCACCTTGCAACAGCTGTTCCCATTCATATCGCAGAGTCATCGCAAGCACAAAGCGATTCCGTGTGCGAATTTTCACTCTTAGAACCTTTCTAGCGTTCCATTTGCCCGTTGCCATGGCACAGTCACAGTCAAGATGCGGTCGGGTATGATTTCTCTGCAAACGCAAAAACCGTTAGGAATGACGATTCCATTATGGTTGCTCTCGATGAAAATAAGGTCACAGCGAATTGAGTACCGTATGGAATTGAAATAGCTACGAGCATTACGTTGCGGTGGCCCAAATTTCATATTGCAAAATCATTCGTTGTCTTGGAAATAATGCTGTGCTTTTTTCTCTCTCTCTCTCTATCTCTTTCTGTTTTCGTCAATCCTCTTGCGTCGACGGAAATTTTCATATTACCGAATTTGCAATCATTTTCAGCTGATTTCACGAAATTTCCCAACCGAATTCGAGAGATTGGATTTTGCCGTGGCGCATTCATTGTGCATTGAAGCGATGAAGCGATGAAATCGGCGGAGACGGCCAAGACAGGACACGGAATGAAATTCGAGAAGTTTGAATGGTCGAACATGTCCCATCTGCTTTCGAAAAGTTTCGAGCACGTCCGACAAGGAAGTAACAATGCATTTTTAACATCATTAACTGCAATTGAGTTTGCGGTGTGCTGCAACGGCAGGCGACCACCTCACCGACATCCATTTCGATGTGAAAAGCTCATTTGACCGAGAACGTTCGTTGCCCGCCCCCTCCGAAAATGATTAGCTGCATCGCATGGACACCATCGAAACGTTTCGACGGCACCGCAGCAAGCACTCGATGACAGCCAGCATCTTGACCCGATTCACATCGCATAACCATAAACTCGGTCCGCAACTGTCACACTGTCGCCGTAATTTGTGCTTCTCATTCACATTTTCGGGTGGGTGGTTCCATTCTTCGACCGATATCATTTATGATTTATGCTCCGAACATTACTGTGTGGATGCGCCATGCCATAAACCGGTCCGTCCAATTCGTTTGATGACGAGGCGAATTGTCTGGAAAAAAAGCGAGAGAGAAAAAATGAGCAGACTTTTCAAGAAATGGATCGCGTCGTTTGCGACAAACAACATCAAATATTTTACGATTACAATTATTTAAGACTAATTTAATTGAATTGGCCAAAAAAACATTTTTTTTTTCGTGTGAGTTTGGCGTGCGTTGCATGGGCGGGCCTGCGTTCCGTGTGTATGAGCTGTCTCTTGGAATGGTCGCTGTCTGTCGGTCTGCTAGACGAATTTTGTGTTTTCGATTTTTTTCTTGGCATTTTTTTTTTGTTTTTTTTTTTTGTTGAAATATTGTCGCCGCGTCTACACGCGATTCCAACTTGTGTGTACTTTATTAATTATTTAGCATTTCAAACCAAACAGGTTTTCAAATTCTCATGACCAAATGTTTAGCATTTATGATTGTTTCAAATGAATGGAAAAAATAAAAATTAAAATCAACAACAACAACACGGACAACGTCAGCGACGACGACGAAGGCGACAAAATGAAGCGAAAGAAAACAAAAAAAGCTGAAATTTTCAATGCAGATTTGATGCCATGTGCGATACACGCTGCACCGAACGATTGTAGTTGAATGTGAAATTCGCGTTTTCATTGCCATCATCCAGTCCAACACCATCGCATTTGAATACGGCAGCAGCAGCGCCAGCAGTAGCACATTGGAACTGCCATGTGCCGTGCATTCATTGTTAAATCAGGACACATGCAATGACGTCATTCGGTTTTTCTCCGTTTCGGTTTTCCATTTTGCGATGAGCCAACGCTTGAAAATCAATCATCCAGTGAGCCGGGCTGGCTGGCTGGAGTTGAAACAACTGTGGCACCGACACGAATTCAATTCAATGGAAAACGGCACATCGCTGCTCGTTTATTCAAGAGATTGACTAGTCTGGAAAATGTCGGTGTTTTGTTTAGAGCCATTTTATTTGATTGAAATGAAGCCATTCCGAGTGACATATGAATGACTGGGCCAGTCCGACGGCTTATTAATTCGATATGCCTAGACCAGAGTGTTGGTTGGCCGGCGAGTCGTCACATTCGAATCATTTCCATTCGATTCAAACGCATTATTCCGACTCAATTTCATTGTTACTGCTGCGATACGACGTTTGTTGCACACGCGCATGCGCAAACATTAGCATAATCACGTACGTCAAATTGATCGTTTTTCGTAAGTCAAACTGTTCAAGACACGGAACATTCGGTCATTTCCTTGGATTTCGCTCGCTTTTGTTGTTAACAAGCGCGGCACACACACACACACACATACACACACATACACACACACAGACAAAATTGACACTAGTTCGTCACACGAAATGGCACAATTCACTGCGCCACTAACTGGTCGGTCAGTCGACCGCGCCGGTGCCAGGTGAACAATGCCGAAAAGAAAAAATTATGTTCGAGCATAACCAAATTCGACTGAAAATGAATTATTATGTCGGGCACACGCAGCTCTTTCGTCGCTTTTTCGCCAGCCATTTTCAATTTCGCTGAGCACCTTTTTGTGTCGTCGCTTTTGCGCACCCGGTCGCTCGCGTTCAAATTGCAAATGGAAAGTTTGATTTTTGAAAATCAAGTTTGAAGAAGAAATCAGCATACAATGTGCGTGTGTGTGTGTGTTCGTGTGATATCCATTCAGCAGTGATAGTAACGGCTACGAGTCGAATTATATTTTAATTCGCCTAATAAGGCGTGCAATAGCAAAGGTTTCTTGAAGGGGCTCCGGCATCGACATGGTTATCAGTTCCGTTTTGTCGCTTTTCGAATTTCACGTTCGACGACGAGCGTTTCCATTTTCACTTGTCGTTCGTCAAATCCATCAACACCCGATCCGTTTTGGGGAGACAAATCGCTGCGAAATATTAACCAGGAAGCCATTGCTGGATGTTTTCAATCTGCGTGTGAAAGAGACAGAGAATGAGTGATGGCTTTGAATCAGATGACCCTTCAGCGGAATCCATCATCCCGAACTGCTCGTCTCGCATTCATCTGTCCCCCGAGCCGGAGAGTGTGGAGCCCGAGCAAAAACTGAGCCAGGAAGCATCGTCCATTCTCACTTGACACCGTTGCGAGTTTTTAATGAATGTCCCATTTCGTCAACAAACTGCATGTGCTTTAGTTGATGGTCCGACATTTATCATTTCATTCATTTTGCTCGTTCGACTCATCGTCCGCAAAGGCACTCGCAAAAACACACAATCCCAGCCAGACAAACCCATCGGATGGCAACGACAAGCAAAAACCTTAATAAAATAACAATGATGTGTGTTTTTGTTGTAATCATTTGCGCTGCTCTCGGGCGTTGGGCGCGCACACACAAGCACACTCACGACGCACGCATGCCCTGGCACACGTCAATCATTCGTTTTCACGAAAATTGCACCAAACGAGAGAACATCATCCGACGTGCGTTACAATTTCCATTTTCGTTATTAAAGCGACGACAACAATTTCGCGTTGAGACTCGCGCACGCAAACACAATCTCGAAATGAAATTGAGAGAAAGAGCGAGACAGAAACACAATAACAACAACAACAACAACGACTCAAGCGGCTAACCAGCAACAACTTAGAAGTAGGAAGCAACGACACCGGTCTTTTGTTTTGCAATGTTTTTATTGAACGCCAGTTGCCACCGTCACAACAACAACAACAACAACAACAACAACAGCTGAAAACGACAGAAATGAAACAAAGACGCAATAAAAATTTGTTGAGTTTTCGTTTGGCGAAAAAAACGAGAGAAAAAAGCAAAATCGAAGAAAGAAAAAGCAAATTGGTTGAAAACGGTTTGTTTTTGGCCGGACGATGGTTGCGATGTCGCCGAATGGATTTCCCGAACAAGAATCGAATGGGCGATAAAGCACATCATAAACGGCTGATTGGCTTTTATCTGAAGAGTCGCTGGGGCGCTTGGACAGGAATGCCATTGTGGAGTGTGGCTCAATCGACAGCCAGCCAACACAATTATCGCGCTTTAATTGAGTTGATTTATTGCGAGCAGCTCCGTTTACGATATCCAATCAAAAATTCAGTGTTGATTTCATGCAATGCGATTAAATTTTCTCGGATTTTTTCTTCCATAATTTTTCGACGAATTCATCATCGTTTGTGCGTCGTTGCGAAATTCACTTTCTTTTCGATGTCGATTCCAATTAAATGCAATTTCGAGGGATCGAAAATCACTGGAAAATCGCAACAATCGAGGCCCACTGACGGTCCGATACGCGTAAACAATGGGAAATGGGGAAAAAATGATAAAGAAATTGTGAAAAAAACAAAAAACGAATAAAAAAAAATGGGAAAATAAAAATGGAAAAATGGAAAATTGGAAAAATGAAAAATGGAATGAAATCGCGCAACAAACGCAACACATTTCTCACATAAAATTTTGCAATTATTTTGTTGTTTTTGTTCGATTTGCGTTCAGCTTTTATTTTCTTCTGAATGAAATCGTCGCTTACGTAATTCACTTTTACTCGATCGACTGACGGCTCGAAGCCCGCAGAGTGCGACGCGAATGAGTCGTCAGCAACAGCACGCGAGCTGCGACTTCTGCGGGCTTCGTTTTGTTAGAGATTCGAATCTGTTAATCTCTCGTCGGGTAAATGGCACATTCAAGACGCAGGTACCACGTTCGCAGGTACGCATCTTCATCGAGCGCGATTATGACGGCTTTCGTTCAACGCACGCGGTGTTGCTAATGGGTGACTGACTGGCTTGCCCGTTGACAAACACTTGCAATTGATGGAATGCCCCATGGCTCGGTCACCGATGATTTCTCATGTCACGCGGGCCACTCTCCGGCCCCATCCAACCATTCATCAATTTGAAAGCCGAAACGAAAAATTTTCGTTTTGCATTTTTTGTTTTTTCACTTTTCGCTCAACGTTGGCTCCGTCCCTGCCAATCGGACTTTCGAACAACGTCGAAACGAGAGAAGAGAATGAAGAATCTATTCGGCAAATCCCGACACGGGCGGCCCTCCACACTCACACTCGCTCAGCGAGAAAAATATGCAAATTTGTTTTAATCGCATTGCGAAAGGCAACCAGCAAAAAGAGGAAAGAAAGAGGCAACGAGAAAAAAACGAATCGAACTGAGCTTAATTTATTTACTTTCGCATGCACAAACCAAATGGAAATTGTATGCGAGAATGACATTAGAGATGCGAGAGAGACACTCGACTGCAAATGAGCTTCTCGCCGGCTGTGTCGCTCACATTCACACTGGCAATTTGATTACATTCAATCTATTCGTCGCATCGAAGAAACCAAATAGAGCAGAATGCTTTTATTGAATTTCGGTGCGAGCGAATCTTCAACCGGATGATATTCCTTTCTGCAAGCGTCATCACCGATCGACGTCATGGCCGCAATGAAATGAAATGAAATGAAATGTGCGGTTGTTGTCACTTGACGAAACAACGCAATTCGATACGCCCGTCTTATTGGCTCGACGATAATGAATAACCACAAGGTGACGATTCTCTGACGATGCGACATTTCATTGACCTCAAGCCGAATCGGTGATGGCATCTGTCCGCCTTTTCAGTTTGCGGTTTTGGTGGGGTCGGTGAGACGGCGATGACGCTGGAGACCCATATCGCGCGGTGTCAAGTCGCACGACCCTTTCACGGTTCGGCTGAGGCGAATCATTGAACCATTCCATTCGACAAATCAACGTCGCTTAAACGTTCTGTTCATTTGCTGGCCGCCCGTTGTCACCGTTCAACGCTGCTCATTCAAGCACATGACTGTGACGATTTTAAATTTGGTGTCGTTGCTTTAATTTGCGAGTCATTTCAAATGCAAGAAATTACAATATTTTCCCTTTTAATAAGTCGTTCGGGGATTGCTTGAATAATCGCGCTGTGCATTTAATGAAAGGCCAAACTAGTTCAATGGTTGTTGGCAGAGTGCGCGGGCACTGGTTGCCTCCTGAACGCGGTTCGATTCGCCACTGAGCGAAAACGAATCGAAATGAAAACATCAATTCTTTGTTGTCTTCTCATTGTCGCCGGCGTCGTCCATGTCGTCGATTTCATCGTTCGTCACACCAATTTTTCCCCATTGGCTTATTTTTTTTAAATTTTTTTTTTTTTTGGCTCTTGTTTTTGTTATCCATAATTTGCACATTTTTGAATAATTTATCAATTCGGATTTATTGTTGTTGGGTGTTGATGACAATTTCATGCAAAGTTCTCCGCATTGCCCAAAACGAAATAAACGTTGACATTTTCCAGAGGAATTTGTGCGGAAAACTTTTGCACGTTCGAAGAGCTCGAGGATATGTTTGTCATTCATGCCTGAAAAAGTGCTGGATTAAATTTGTTGAGTTTAAGATGGCTTAGGAATCGAGCGAGGCGAGTGGGTGAGTGGGTGGATGGGTGATTGGCAGCGAAGGTTGAACGTTTATGAATTTGGCTGGAAACCAAGTGCACAGAACGAAACGAAAGAGAAGGAAAAAAAACGTTTGCAAAAATTGCTTATTAATTGGCTTTTGTGTTGAGCGGAGGGCGGAGGAGTGGGGAAGTGGTGCTGATTGTGTCACCGAGCAATTGTTGCCAAACAAAATCAACCGAAATTTAATTTTCTTTTGTTTTTTTTCTTTTCATTTTCATTTTAGGCGGATGATAAATCGGTTTTGGCGCGATTCTACTATGCCGATAGAGCATTGACAGCTGTTGCCAGCGAGTTGGATAGCTTCGATGGACGAGCTGAACCAGAACGATGTTCAAGATTGGTGGGACGTTTGCGTCAGGGACAAGTAAACAGAAATGCCTTTTGCCAATTTCCATTCGAATCGATATATTAATTTGGAAAATGTGTTTGTCTCTTTCAGGATCAAGTTCTGGCCATCACAAATATCATAATGGATGAACTGCTGGGTGACGATCGAGCACCGCGAGCATT
>JANSTV010064197.1:0-11554 GCA_027564135.1 Lestremia cinerea
TTGTGAGCTCGTTAAAAATTCTCCGCGGGCAACAACGTCAACCGCTGATATGATTTCGGATCATTGTCGTGTCATAGCTTCAGTTGTTCCGTCAATCAGCATCAGAGCGTTCTCATTTTTGCAATCGAAAGTGCGCGTCATTGAAAAAGTAACGGAGGAATTTTCACGAATATTTTGTGAGAGACAATTCTGAATCAGAATCGAATACTGAATTGATATTGGAAAACTCATCAACTCGAAATGAAAATGTGCAAGTTACGGGCCAATTGGTGCTTATTGGTCATTGTTCTGTTGTTCTGTTGTAATTTGAGTGTTGTGGAATTGAAACGCTCATTTGGGCTGGGACGCAGTCGTCCAAAGGTTTCGAACCCCAATGTTCGTCGACGCACACAACTTTCACAAGATCCGCCTAGACCTGCGGCCCCTGCGGCATCAGCTCCTGTTGGACCACCGCCAGCATACTCAGCAAAGTCGAGCCCTGTGAACAACATGGCTAAACCGAATGCTGCACCGCCACCGTACTCGGCCGTCAATGGAGCACCACCGAGTTATTCAGCAGCGAATTATCCACGGCAGACATACCACGCGCCATCCCAGGCTGGAGCTCCCGGAATGGGTCAGACGCCGTATTATGGTGCTGGAGGATCACACATGCCCGGAAATGGATTATACAACAACCACAACAGCATGGGTTACGGTCACAGTGGGCCTGGTTACGGTGGATACGGAGGTGGTGGCTTCGGCCCCATGGCAGGTGGCGGAGCTATGGGCGGATATGGAGGAGGCTTTGGTGGCTACGGAGGCTATGGTCCTGCACCTTACCAGAAATCCTCGAGTGCATTCAGCTTTGGAAATATCCTGACTGGTCTGGCTGTTTGGCAATTGGCTCGTGGTATCGGCGGAGGTTTCGGCGGCGGCAGTCATCATCGCACAGAGCACGTTTACGTTCATCACGTCAATCAACCGGGGCAGACCACGGTGAATGCTCCAGCGAGTGCGGTGAATGTTCCGGATGTGGTTCCAATTGGTGTCACAGCCCTCCAGAATGCTACCATCGAGTCTATCGTAACAGTGGCTCCTTGCACGGAGAATTGCGAGAAAAATACCGAAGCAAATGTTCCCGATGCGACTTCTGGACCGGAAGTGGAAATCGTCACAATGCATCCATCGCTCTTTCCTTACGCTGGCTGGAGTGATTCGCTACAGTATTGGGCCACATCACATACGAAGACGCTGAATATGACCACTGTTGCACCATCACTTGAAACATCGACGACGATAACGACGACACCGACAGCGGATATTTCAACGACGTCATCGCCCGAGTCCAATTAGCAGCGCGCGGGAGTGCGAGTATGCGAAAAATATCAATTCAAAATGATACGCCACAACCGACCATTGACAATAGACGAATTCAAATCACCGTCGACGACACACACACGTAGTGGAAATATCAACGCAGTCATTCATTTAATTTTACTCGCATGAAATAGCTATAGTTCTGCTGATTTGTATATTGGACATGATGCTAACGACGAATTAATAAAACAATGTAATTGCGTTTGACATTTGTATTTGTTTTCCACCATCAATCTGTTGTCTTCGCTCGAAATGTGTAATTTTTCAATCGACATTCTCGACGACCGACCAAAATCTCCGTCAGAATTACTCAACAGATTCAAGCGTTTATTTTGTTGTATGGTAATTTGCAAATTGTTTGCTGAGTCATGCATCAATCATTTGCACATTAGTTGCGTTTCTTTTGCGAATTCTTCGTTGAGAATGGCTTTTTTCGGAAAAGACGTTTTACGAGAGCGAAAATCACGAGAGATGGAAGAAGGACCACAGCAAGTGCCAATGCAAAGATGTCCAGCAAGAGATATGAGTACCAAGGCATGTTGACGGCGTGCGATTTCAAGTGAGGGGCGCCCTTGTGCCGCGCCACATACTCAATCCAGTACATGGCCTCCTCCAAAGGAGGAACCAAATTATCGCGAAACCGTTCAGAAAGTTCGGTAGCGCGCTGGCTATAGCTCGGATTGCTGATCAACTCGGTGATTTTCGAGGAGAAAGTATCCAGGGTCAACTCGTTGTATTTCAAGATAAGTCCAAAGCCACCCTTTTCAGAGCGCAAGGCGTTTCGGTATTGATCGCCGTAGAATGGAATAAACAACATTGGTTTCCCGCGGTAAACGCCTTCGGTGGTGCCGAACATGCCACCGTGAGAAATGAAGAGGACGACGTTCTTGTGGGCCAAAATGTCGCTTTGCGGCATCCACTTGCGGATCATCACATTCGGTGGGATGTTGGTCAGGCTGTTGTCCTCGAATTTCCACAGGACATTCTGCTTGAGTTTGCGGAAGGTTTCTGGAAGGGAATCAAATCTTGAAAGTGCGTCCTGAAGAGATTTATTTGCGAGATTTTTTACCCAAAATGACGGCTGCTGTTTCCTTGGGCATGTCTTTGCTTTGAACAAAAGAACCCAAACTGAAGTAAATTACGCCATTCTTGGACTCGTCCAGAAACTTCTGCAGGTCAGCTGGCAGTGGTTTTGGTGGCTTGATGTGAGCAGCTGCCACATTCACCATTCCAGGCATGGCCGGTCTGGGTCCGGCGAGTGCAGTGTGACTGTTGACGAAAATAGCTGAGATTTTCTTTTCGAGCTCAGCAACTGATGGCAGAGGTTGTCTGTCACGTTCCAAATGGCTGAAGAATTCGCGTGCTTGCTTGTCCATCTCGGGCAGGTAGTAATACTTTCGGTAAATCAGTTCGTAGGTTGACAGATAGACATTGTACACGCGTTCCCAGAAGCTCATGTTGTCCGTGTAGCTGAGCAAGTTGTGAGGCACATGCGACCATGGAGTCAGCAAACCCATATTTCGGTCCAAGAAATCTGAGATGCCGTACGTGCCTGCCGAAAAAAATCGATGTTATTTCAGGTTCACTTTCGACAATCTTCGAAAAGGAGACTTACAAATCGTCACAATCGGAGCGTTGAATTTGTGGGCGAACAACAGCCAGCTCTCTTGGAAGAACTGCTCTGCGACGACGAGATCGAATTGCAAATCGGTGCTGTGAATCAATTTCTGGATGGGCTTTGTTTTCAAACCATGCTCGCTAGTTATTAAGCCAATTGTGTTGAGCATTTTCACATTTCCGGTGTCGCTGTTGAACTTGTAATCGAAGATCGCCTGTGGTGACACTGTGAAAGAAACGAATTGCTAAACGGAACCACGAAAACAGGCATTTCGCTTAACTCGCCCAATAAGGAAACATCCAATGGCGGATCAATCAGCACCTCAGTGTAATTAGTGGATAATTTCTGCTTCACCGGGGCGGCGGTGGCATAAGTCACCGAGTGACCACGGCGATCTAATTCGGTAACAAAATGCTCGAGGAACATCAAATGGCTGGGTCCACGAAAGGGAGCAAGAAACAGAATCCGGTAGCCTTGGAGGCATGGCAACAAGGCCACTAGCGCGAGAACGCCAAGGAATTTCTGGAAGAAAATTGATAGTCGTGAGCAATCAATCAACTGTCATGTTGTGGGTTATCGAACTCGGTGATTGAATCATCGGTTTTGTAGATGCCTTAATCGGCTCCATAAAAAAAAACCGTTATTGGAATGCCGCCCGATAGAATAAAAGTCAACAACAAAAACGAAAACGAAACAGTATTAACCATCTGGCTACGACGCGGTTATGTAATTCACAACACGAACTAACAACTCGTGAAAGACCTTGAAATTTTCGCACTTAAGTCGAGTGGAATCATTCGAAATTTTTTGGCAAACCAGTTTGTTCTCCTCTGTCAAACACACTTGTTGTTTTCACGTCGAATTTATTCGAAATATTTTCATCTTTTCTCCCACTCTATTGCATTGTGCCATTCTATGTGACACTTGATGCGATCGAATCACTTTCGTCAAAAATTTCAGGGAAACTCGAATCTCTTACCATTTTCAATTTCAACGAATTTTCGACTGGATTGCCAGTAAATGTGTCCCGTTCAGCACAACTCTAACGCACGACTGATCGAACCATCGGCCATCGACTCGTGTATAGTAGTGGTGCTCAATCTTATCGAACATCACACAAAAATCTGTCATGACGTCATCACTCGACGTAAACAAGCTTTGGTCCGTTCAATCGCGTTCAAGTCAGATGTTTTGAATATTTCGCGAGTTGTCTAGCAGGCATGTATTGGTTGAATATTCGGTAGGTTAGTTTTTTGATTGAGTTTAATGTTTAGTTGACCCGTGTGAACTTTCGAAACAATACAACACAACGACAAATAACCTGTAAACCGGTCAAGCCCAACTCTCAGCTGATTCTTTTCTCATGATGAATCACTGTTGAATGGGATAGCACGATGTGTTTTTGCCGAACACGCCATTACAAATGTAAGATAAGAGCATAAAACTGATCGAAATGAGGCGACAGATGGAGGTTTGCGAAGTGAATTCGCTTGACCTCAGATCGGCCTAGTCACAAGTCCATTGCTATTCGACTTATCGCCCATTTGATTACAATGTTTTTGGGTGTTAAGCCGGTTGCCTCAGCATGTGCTTGCTGAAAAGTGAGTCACGAACAGGTGAACCCGAGCGAAAATTTTCGGAAGGAAATTGTCATTTTTTTTGCTTTGCTGTTTAATCATTCAGTTCAATCTTATTTTATGCTCAAAATTTGACAATTCTTTCAATACCTCAGTGTCGTTTCTTTTTGGAACTTTTCATTTCGACTACATTTTTTCGGAAAAGACGTTTTACAAGAACGACAATCCCGACAGTAGGAAGAACGACGACAGCGACGGCCAATGCCAAGATGTCCAGCAAGAGATATGAGTACCAAGGCATGTTTGCCGCGTACGATTTCAAGTGAGGGGCGCCCTTGTGTCGAGCGACATACTCCATCCAGAACATGGCCTCCTCCATCGGACTCACTAGATTGTCCCGGAACAATTGGGAAATCTCTCTCGCCCGCTCGGCATATTTCGAGTTGCTCAGCATTTCTGTGATTTTCTCAAAGAATGCTTCTTGCGTCAGGCCTTGTAGTTTAAGGATTCGAGCGAACCCATATCGCTCAGCCCGCATAGAATTCCGATTCTGATCAGATAGAAGTGGGAAAAACAGCATTGGTTTCCCGCGGTAAATGCCTTCGGTGGTGCCGAACATGCCACCGTGAGAAATAAAGAGGACGACGTTCTTGTGGGCCAAAATGTCGCTTTGCGGCATCCACTTGCGGATCATCACATTCGGTGGGATGTTGGTAAGGCTGTTGTCCTCGAATTTCCACAGGACATTCTGCTTGAGTTTGCCAAAAGTTTCTGGAATAGAATCACATCGTGGAAGTTTGTCCTGAAGAGATTTATTCGCGAAATTTTTTACCCAAAATAACAGCCAAAGCTTCCCTCGGTACGTCTTTGCTTTGCATGAAAGCACCAAGACTGAAGTAAATGACACCATTCTCAGAATCGTCCAGATACTTCTGCAGGTCAGCTGGTAGTGGTCTCGGTGGTTTGATGTGAGCACCAGCAACATTAACCATTCCAGGCATGGCTGGTCGTGGAGCAGCAATTGCCGAGTGAGAATTGACGAAAAATGCTGATATTCGTTTTTCCAACTCATCTGCAGTAGGGAGACGTTCTCCGTCGCGTTCCAAATGTCCGAAAAACTCACGGATCAACTTGTCCTGCTCGGGCAGATAGACCCAGTAGCGGTAAACGGCATCATACAAAGAAACGTATACGTTGTATACGCGTTCCCAGATCGTCATTTCGTCGTTGTAACTGAGCTCGAAATGCGGGACATGCGACCACGGAGTCAATAGGCCCATCGCCCGGTCTAGAAAATCGGGGGCTCCGAAGGTGCCTGTCGAAAAATGAACAAAATCAAAACGATTCCTTCACACGGATTCCATTTGAATGAGCAATCGCTTACAAATCGTGACAATCGGCGCGTTGAACTTGTGAGCGAACATCAGCCAACTTTCTTGATGCATTTCCTCCGAAACGACCAGGTCGAAATGCAAGTCATTGCTGTGGATCAGTCTCTGCACACGGTCGTTCTTCAGTCCATATCGGCTACTCACCAAACCAGCAATCATCAGCAATTTGGTGGCCCCAGTGTCGCTGTCATATCTTCTGCTCAATAAATCTTCTGGTGATACTGCAATCAAAACAAAATCGCTGAGATTATTTGACGCGAAAACGATAATTTTATTGCAATCATTAACCAGCTCACCCATGGAATGAATAGCCAGCGGCGGGTCAATGATAACCTGAGTGACGTTTGTTGAAAATTGCTGCTTGGGGGGAATGCTGGTTACGAAAGTGACAAAATGTCCACGCTGATCCAATTCAGCAACAAAATGCTCCAGGAATAAAACATGACTGGGTCCCGGCAGTGGTACCAAGAACAGAATGTTGTAGCCATGAATGACTGGCAATGCAGCGGCCAATAAAAAGGTTATGAAAATTTGCTGGAAAAGAGTTTGAAAAACTCAGTCAAATTATCAAATCCAAATCGGTTTGAAGTGTTGAAAATTCGTTGAAGTTTAAAAAAAATGAATCCGAAACAAAAATGCAGATAATGCTTTACCATTTTTGAAATAAGATCGATGCGTCTTGCTTGAACACTTCAGATCAACTGAGAATTCGGTGCGGCGAAAACAATTTTTGTCTCGGCTCATTTGCTGTGGCCAACTTGATATCGCCTTTGTGGCAGCAAACAAGCGATTGACTTGAGGTCGCTACTAAACATCTCATATTTTTATAATCAGCGTTAGTTAATAAAACTTACTTCATTCCAGTTTTGTTTTCTCTAGGTCTAGGCCGGCTTATTTTCACTGAGCGTGAAAGAAAAGCTAGACTGAAGAGAGCTGTCAAACGCAGTACAATTTTCGAATCAAAGTCCTTCTTTTAAAAGCACTCAACTTACTGATGAATCCGCGATGCGAGATTTCTAAATTCAAATCGCGTCTTCGATTATAAAGTGATTGTTTCGATCGAGTATTTAACGCCTTTGCGTCCGCAATCAATCAGTCAAGTCGAGCTATCGATTCAATGTCACAATCCGCATTCAAGCGTCTCGATGATTGCGTTCAGCTGATTTCCGTATGCCAAATCAAAGTGTAATTATTGGCGTGTGATTTTTTGCTATTTTACTGCGACGTGTTCATCCAAACACATCGAGATATTTCGACGTGGACTTTGGTTCGTTGAACCAATTTTCCGCATTTCCATTTGTTTAGTTTGGATGAATTCTGCAAATTCCTCCAACCACTCAACGAAGTGCGCGCTTCAGTTGAGGATCGACCTTTGCTCTCGCGCAATTCGAAATTGCCAAAAAAAAGTGTTGAATCAAAAAAAAACAAACAATCTATTTATTCTTCTTATCGTTATCAACGGCACCGCAGACCGAATATGCGGTTCGCAATAAACACGTTACAATTTTAACGGCCAAATAAATCACAATGAGCAAAGCGCCCAAAATATCCAAATGCAAATAAATGTACCAAGGCAAGTCAGCAGCCGCGGATCGGAAATACGGGGTTCCTTTATGTCGCGCTGCGTACTCGATCCAGTGCATGGCCTCGTTCATCGGAGACATTGGATTGTCTCGGAACATCGCTGACATTCGCTTGGCTTGTGTGTAATACTGTTTGTCAGCGAGCATCGCATTGAGTTTCTGGGTGAGACTCGCCTCGGTCACTTCGGCAAAGCGTAACATCAGCGCGTAGCCAGCGTTGACACTTTTTATGGAATTGCGAAACTGAAAGCGAAGTAGAGATTAGAGCCATTCGGTATGGTAGTTATGGTGGTCTCACCTGATCGCCATAGAACGGGATGGAGAGCATTGGGACGCCATGATAAAGGCCTTCTTGTTTCCCGAAGACGCCTCCGTGCGTAACAAACAACACGACGTTTTTGTGGGCGAGCACATCGTTTTGCGGCAACCATTTCCGAACCATCACATTCGACGGCAGTCCTTGAATGGATTCATCCTCGTATTTCCATAAGACGCGCTGTTTCACCTTACGGAATGAGTCGATGAAGGCCTGCAGCTTGTCTTTAGGCATGTCTATGCTTTTCACGTACGATCCAAGACTGAAGTAGATTGCTCCGGTTTCACCAGCCTCGTCAAGGAATTTCTGAAAATGCATATCGATTATAAATTTGTTTGTTGCTTCGACTTTGACGAGCTCACCTGAATATCCGCTGGCAACGCCTTCGGTGGGCGAATATGCGCTCCGGCCACATTTATCAAGCCTGGCATGCTGGGACGTGGAACAGACGTCGTGAAATGATTGTTGACTAAACGAATGGAAATATTCTTTTCGAGCTCGATCAGCGACGGCACTGGTCCTGAAAGAGAGCACTTGCTGTGAGTCACACGCTCAATTGCCTCGCAAACATTGACCTACGGTCGAGCCTTGACCGGTTTACCTACCGTCCAGAGCGTTGCCAAAATACTTATCAGCCATCCGTTGCATCGGTCGCATGAAGTGGTAGCGCCGCAGAATGGTGTCGAGCAGAGATAAGCCAAAGTTGTAGCATCGATCATAGAAGGACAAGTTATCGTCCAATGTGAGCACACTGTGTGGCACATGTGACCAGGGAGTGACTAGGCCCATGGCGTGGTCCATGTATTCAGCGTGGCCCAAAGTGGCAATTGTCACGACTGGAGCGTCGAATTTGTAACTGAGCACCAGCAAGGCATCGTGGTAGAACTGCTCAAGAACGATCACGTCGAACGTCAGATTACGGGCAGCGATCAACTTCTGAAAGCCAACATCGTTCAAGGCATGCTCGGTGCTTAGCAAACCGGCTCGATAGAACAAAAACAGATTGTTGTAGTCGCTATCGTATTTCATGTCGAAAATATCGCCGATTGGAACTGAAAAACGAATGACGGGACTCAGTGTATACGGTCGAAGTGGTCACATTCGAGGTCTTACAATGTTTCGGGATATCAAACATTGGATTTAGGATGATCTCCGTGCGATTTGGATGCGGTTGTTTTGCATTGTAGCTCGTGACGACGGTCACCTTCGGAGCAAATTCCAATTAGGCACAAATCAACGAGTGGAGTCTAATAGGCGATACTCACCTCGTGACCCCTCTTAAGTAGCTCATTCTCAAATTGCTCACACCACAGCCAATGGCTGGGAGCAGGAAACGGCACCACAAATAGTACGCTGTATGCATTAATCGCTGGCAACAGCAAGAGCACCAATGAAACGATTTTCTGAAAGAGAATTCCATGTTAACGAACAGGATGACTCGAAAACCGGATCATTTGGTTGCGTTTTAAACGCAAATATTCCACTTTTCGAAAAACAAAGAGACACGTGCACAAAGACACCGAAATGCCACCCAACGTTTATAAAAAAACAACACAAAAATGAAACATAACAAACACAGCTCGATGAGACAATTGATGAGTTGAGCGTCGCGTTATGCAATGGCCCGCGTCATAGATCATTTCAAGGAGAGGTTTTTTTCTCCATCGCAAACAAAATCATCAAACGAACCACCGCATGACCGACACTGCACCAGCTCCGTCAACAACCAGAATATTGTCCGATCGACGCAACGGTTCCGAAAAAGCCAAAAATATTAAACCGATATACCATTTTGAGTGGATCACCCAGCTGATTGTCAAATGTTAGAGTTCCAAGCGTCCGAAAACTTTCGCGGTGTTATCACGTTCAACGCTTCAACCACACTGTTTTGTGTTTGTCTAAAAATATGCGAATTCCCAACAAAAACGTTTGCCATAAATCATCGCTGGCAAACCGCACGGGCAAAAGCGTATCAATACTTAGCGCTTGTCAACGGGCGACGATGACGACAACGACGACAACGACAGTGAGATGAAGCAACAATGTCTGAATCGATAAAACTCGCGCGCGCGATTGGAGGTTGTTTTTGGAACAATTTCTTGATCGATTGGGAACTAACAGGCGGTCAATATATTACACGGAACCGATCGCCGATCGAGCATGTCATTGTGCAAGTAATAGATTTTGACATTGAATTGCAACCATGGCCGACATGCAAGTGTTAGATCACATGTGACGTTGCACATGTGCCGGGCGGTGGAACTAGTTTGAAGGACTTGGATCGACCTCAGCGTCAAGACTCCAAGCGATTCGGCCCATGACGTCACTTGATAATGCAAACCACTTGATTGTGATTCCAATTGAGTGCCATCCGTCGTCAGAGTCGACTGGTCAATTAATCAATTCGCCCCAGTTTGGAAATTGAAATCGTCGATGAGAGTCGAGTAATCGCTCGATCGTCATTCGAAAAGGTCTCTTCAATTCAAATCGAAACCGGTTTCGAAACGACTACATGCCAAATTCAATCCATTTCTCTCATCGACGCTGTCATTTGCTGTCATTTCAGATCATGCAGAAACGTGAGATCCAGGGTTTCACTTTGAAACTGAGCGATTTGGATGAGTACGATGTGGTTCGGAAGATTCGTCAGGAGATTCGAGTCGCTCAAGAATCGATGAAGTACGCCCCATCAACGTCCACTGGAGGGGTCACCCCAGCGGCACCAATCACCAAATTCGGTCCAAAGAGCAAGCAGGAGATCCAGCAACGTATCGGATTGCACAAGTAATCAAATCCTTGGAATGCTGCTTATGCAAATCAACGTCGACTGATTGCTGAATAAATTTAACGAATTGCGATTTTCGAATTAACCAAACCGCTTGTTTTCTCTGTCGAAGTGTTTCAGCATGGCGACATTCAATTTCTGTGTTTTCATTTTTGTGTTTTCAGCCGAAGGTCGTAGCGTTTGTAAAGCAGCCGACGGTGTCGATAGAAGCTTTTGGCCGAGCATAGTTTTAGGCGACTTGTGAGCTTTCTTCGAAAAAAAAAACTCGTCGAATTACGTAAAACGAAATGCATCAACCATGCGATATCTCCAAATGATGGACCAAACCGTTAGAAATTCATATTTTGCCGCATTGTGACGCATTCGGAAGCCTCATGACATAACCCCATGACACATGTCGTCATGTGTGAGTGAGAGATATTTGCACACCGAAATAGGTGTTGTCTCATCTGGATGCGTTCAACGGCTTGTTGTAGCGGCATTTTCATTTCTAAAATTAGCCTACGAAAACACCGAATGGAAATGCAAATGCGATCGACGAATGGTTCCACGTCATGCATACGTTTGGCAACGAATCGAGTGGTGGATGAGAGAGAGAGAGACCAAACCGTCGCTTGTTTGACTTTGATTCGCAGGTAAATTTCACGCTAAGAATTGTAATGGGATCTGCTCTCTCCGAGGAAATCCTCCGCCAAAAGTTATGTTCATAGCTCACTCGAACTTTTCATCCCCCCCGGCCGGATGTCCCACAGTCAGACCGTTGGATGTGCAAAAATTGTACAAAATTTGCACTCAGACCATCGAGCAGCTCATGATGTAATCACTTCAGCTGTCGATTGAATCGTTCGGCGAATGCGATTACATCATGACGTTGGAATATGCCACGAGACATGTGGGCCTGATCACGATTTCAGCGATCGCATTT
>JANSTV010064208.1:0-11551 GCA_027564135.1 Lestremia cinerea
TCCACCTGTTACGATACAACCGCTCGTGGTGCCGCATTGGCTGCCGGCCAAACTCTTGGCATCGACATTTGCAATTTAAAATATCAAAACTTGGACAGTCATCAGCCGACCTTTCAACCCGAATACCACTCATTCAATCCAACAACAACACTGGACGAGCGAATCAAACGTTCCAAGAAATGGAAAATGGCCGTTGATCGAAGTTCAGTTTTTTATGAAAACAAATCTTGATGCGACTGGCCTCTATCAGCGCATTCAATGAAACGCCATAATTCAACTCATTCGGGCCCGACGCAATCAATAAAAGCACATTATTATTGCTTTTTTATGTCTTTCTTTAAGTCTTATCAACCTTGAATCAAATGGTTTTGTAATGATTATACCGTGGCGAGTTGTGAACAAAAAAAAAAAAAAAATTGAAACAAAAATGTTATAAGATGATTATTATTATGCGATCAGAGGAACGAACAGTCGGGTTGGTCACAATAAATTTATTTTGGTATCGCAGTTTTTTTGCTCTTTTTTTTGTCTGGACGCGCAGAAATCAAACCGCAATCAAAGCGGATCGAGTGGAAATTTACTTGAGGCTAGGAAACGACGTCATCGTGCGGATGTTTCCACGGTGTTGTTATACGCACGCGATATCGACTGCATTGATATCGCCAGTGAAATAAGAATTTGGAAACAATGTTATCAGCACGCAGAGGCTGGAATATTTCGTAGTGAAGCGAAAAGTAGGCGTAGTGCTTGCGTTGCTGCCTAATGGAATAACGGTCAAGCCCTTGAACTGCAACCAAACCGTATCATTCAGTTTGATAATGACGATAATGACCGCGTTGAGGTTATTGCAAATCGAAAATACGCTTTAGATGAAAGCACGCGTGGGTCGGGCGGTGTGTCAACGGGTGTTGGGGCCATCAGAAGTGTAGTAGATTTCTTTGTAGGATTCATCATGATTGTAAAAGGGGCGGTTTGTATGCCTGGGCGCCCTCCCACCGGCTTCAGTTCAGATTCTGAGGCTAATGGGATACATCCGAATCCGTTGATAGCATAGCGCCAGTAATATCGCGCGAACTAGTAGGCATTGAGACGACCGCCGTTTGAGCTCACTGCCTACTAATTTCCCCGAAATAACTGACGCTATCAATGGATTCGGATGTATCCGACTCGCCTCTGGTTCAGAAGCCACTTCTCGACGAATCTCTATCAAACTCAACGCCAAATGAAACAATGAAACTGCAGCTGGATTTTTAGAATATATTTCCACATAATTTCATATTAGAACATGCCATGAGTCCGAAGTTGAATGCCAGATGTCGGACAATCTCTAACATTTTATTTTTGAATATTGCAAGTGGTCGTTACGATAATGGACGTATTTTGGTTTTACATTCTAAAAAATCCTAAAAAAAGAGCGATTCATCAACAGCAGAACGGCCCGGGCACGTGTATCAGTTGTCTCATCCCACACACCAAATGGTTGGCGTTAAAGTCCGTTCACATTCCAACGAGACTCCATCTGGCCATTCTTATGGGAATGCATTCAATAAACCAAGAGCCAAAGGTGTATGGTTTCGATATCAGTCGAACCAATACCAATGCAAATACCGCTTCGTTTGCGTGTGTTTGTGTGTTTGGACTAAGTCACGAGTAAGTAACTTGAATCGAAATTCTAGTAGAAAATGCATTTCTGATAAATATTGAGAATGCTTTAATGGATATTTCGAAATAAGTTGATTGTTGCCGGCCTTGAAGCTCTTGTAGACGAATACAATGATGGCTCTATCGATATCTGGCACTTGCACGTCACGACAAAAGATCGTTTAGACTGTTTCGATCGCGATTTTCTGGCTTACGAATTTAGAATTTTCTGAAATTTCTTCGTTCAATGAATGGTCAAGCTGAAGTAACTCGAAGAGATTTCTTTTAAGCTCTGTACGATGGACGATAGAAGGAAAGTAGGAAAGGAAATTGCAAGCGAGAGATAGCGGAGCGGGTTTGGCGTCAATCATCACAAGCCCACATGACGATGGCTTGATGGCATGATGGTCGAATCAGTGGCATGAGTGGCAGCATCCACCAAACTATCAAGCGACAAGCTAGTTAATGAATGACGTTTGACAGTTGTTTGCCTCTCTCTGCCCTCCGAACATGCTCCAAAAATATCATGCAGTTTTCATTGGTTTTTTTTTTTGCAAAAAGAATTTGTTTTGAATTTTATTCAATATTTATTTTCCGAAAATAATAATTAATTCGAATATATAACGAAAGCTGAGCTCAAAATATGGCGCTTGCGCAAAGACATTATCAAAGCAATGATTTGTTTGTGTATAATTTGATGATGGTCGGGTCCATACTCTACTTTTTCGTGTGAAAACTCCCATTTTGTAAATAAGACAACAGTTCACGCTTACAATTTAACGAGATTCCTTACTGGCCGGATGGCCCAAGAATCGGATTTAAGAAAGAAATTAAATAAGAATTCCAATTAGATAAATGATATCCAGCGATTAACTTGGCGCGAATCGTTCGTTTTGATAAATAAATGCAAAGCTGTGAGTGGAAATGTTTTCGATAATTCTCATCGAAATCTGAATGTCATGGGTTGTGATCGAGTCCGGATGGTAAGCTTCAGATGAAAACTTTGTCGAAAGGCATGTCAACAGCTCTGGATAAGTGCTTTCATTGCGATGACCAAGTAGGCTTTTGATTCATTCAGCGATCGCCCTATTGCGATTCCTCAGCCGTGAATTCTATCAATTCACGCATACTCTCCGATGCCTTGCTATTTGAAACGGTTATTAAATGCATATCCGACGTTTGTTCAGCTGGTTTTGTGTTTTGTCAAAATCTAGACTATTTCGTAGAGATAGAGAAAGGGCTGGCCCAATCCATTAATTTTCGCGGCGATTTCGTTCGTAGTTTTTGTTCAACGGAATGGATCCCATCCAGAAACGGATGGCGATGAAACGAACGGTTGATCAAATGCATGAATGCGCGTGATTTTGTTTAGAGAGTGAGATATTTTGTCTCGAATCAGACCAGTGAATTGTAACCGGTTGATGGTGGTGTATTCGAAGCGGCACTACCAGCTACGTTGGCTGGAGTTCCAGTTGCGGTGGCACCGGAAGAGGCTGATGGTGAGGTGTATGACTGAAAGGTTGGATCGCGTTTCGACGAGGCCACTTTCTCTTGAATGGAATTTATCGTTTTCGACAGCCACGGTTGCCAGCTGTTTCGATTTTGAATTTCTGTCAGAGTTGTGTTTAGCTGATGATTTAGATCCTGGTTTTTGCATTGCGCTTCCACGTGAGCCAGCTTCGTTTGAGCCAATTCCAATTCCAGCTCTTTGACTCGCTCCAAGGCAACGTTCAGGGGGTCCAATGGGCCAAGCGCTGCTTCACCTGATCTACTCTCCCCAATTGACGGTTTCTGTTTCTCCGGCGACGGGGCTACGGCTGCCGAGCATGTTGGACATATGCTGATGACACTCTGTGGGGACAGAAAACGGTTATGATGGTTGAACGACCTGGAAAGGGCTTTGAAATTACCGTGTACTCATGCAGTCGATCTTTCATACGGGTCACCTCATTTTCGTGACGTTGGATGATTTGCTTGTAATCGCCGTTGATTTTCATGTGACGTGTCTCATCGACTTTGTTCCTCTCCAGAGATTGTTCTAATTTCGCTTGCAAAGCAGCTATTTCAGCCTTCAACTGCTTTCGCTCATCCTCGAATTTCAACTCGTACTGTTTCACTTCCTGTTCTTCTTTTTCGGCCAGCTCTTTTTGCGCGACAAATTCTTCTTTATATTTTTCAAGTTTCTTCACCTTTCGTTCGCAAGCTTGCTTCATCAATTTTCGCGCTTGGGTCAAGCTGCGACACTTCTTTGGCAAAGTGACCCGGAAATACTTGAGGATGCCCTCAAAGTCCAATCGTCTGAGTTCACTTTCGCAAGCAGCCAGCAATGTCAGAGCCACTTGGAATAGGATCTGCATTCCGTCCAGCAAGAACACATCCAAAATGTGATAGACGAACACTAACGGAAAACGGGCCGTGAACAACGTCAAAAACCATTGGCTGGCGAACATGTGTGTTTCGATGCCAGTCCGTTCGAAATGCTCGTACAATTTCGGCAATTGATCTTTCATCAAACGATTCAGCTGATAGAGACGCAAATACAAGTTTTCGAATCCGTGCTTGTACAAATCGCGCAAACCGAAGTCGTACATCAGCGCGACCAGCACACAGAATGCTTCCTCTTCCGGCATATGCAACAACAAGCTGGCCGCTATGAAGCTCAAGCCCTGACAGTAGCCCACTTCAGAGTCGTACACGGCGTACGCCTTGGACACTTTGAACAGAGCTTCCTGACCTGGTCAACGGGAAAAAAATCGTTAGTTTCACTGGAATTCGACCCACTCCACATTTCAACTCACCTGAACCACCAATTTCCCGGAAAAACTTGTGGGCCGGAAATGTCCGATGAATATCACGTTGAATAACAGTTTCGCACTTGGTGTCTTTGGCCAACAGGATACGGTACATGTCGGCCATACTTGTGTTGTTCTCAACATTGGCCAAACGTTGCCACATCTTTCCGCGATATGGTTGTGGAATGCTCAATCGAACGAGATACGCTAGATTCTTTGGTCGTTTCTCACCGTCCCACTCGAGCACAATAGGATCCCATTCTTTCTGGATGTCCTGAGAACAGTCCTTGGACACTTCACCGGTGCCACTGAGCAACGGTTCATCGCCATCGGAACTGTAGTCCGTCGGACTGTCATCCTGTTCGATCGACACAGCACTGGTTGATCGCACCATCTTCCAATTGTTGATGCCAAAATTCTTCAGAATCGATGACGGTTGTGAGCTCATTGTCGATGTTGTCTCAACAATCTCCTCTGATGGATCGATTGAGCTCACCACCCAACCACCCTCACTGATCTCCTTCAATTGCAGATAGAACCGTTGCGACATCGATCGCTTATTGCCGCTGAGATTGTAGTAGAGTTGATCCATGAGGCGATACTCGTTTTGTGACTGGATCGTAACTGGGGTCTCGATGATGAAACGCACTGGCTCTTGAATGCCTCTGATCACCAGATCGACCGCAACGGTGATGTACATCTTGGACGTTTCCACATTGAGTTGATCAAAGTTTTTGTCGTTTGCCTTCCATCCGGCTCGAATCATGTACGGCGACAGTGACGTTGTGGGCGGGTTTGCACTGGCCGCTTGCTTCGTATCGGCTGGTGCCGCTTCTGAGATGTAATCCTCGTTGACCATGTCCAGCAGGTGCATGTTACCTTGACGCACCAATTTTCCGGGACTCAATAGCACACCGAAACATCGTTCGATGCACAACGCTGGCAACACACTCGATTCTTGTTGTTTCACGGTGATGGCCACCTCTTTGTCTGTGTTGCATCGCAATTTGAAGCTCTGTCGATCTCGTGGCACAGCAGAAAATGAATTTTTCGCAATTTTCTCACGAATTTGTAGTGAAACGATAAACTCATAACCGGCTGATTGTAATTGGCCAGTCACACTGGAGGTCAGCGATGCCGTCATTGGATTATTATCGGGAACCGCCGATGTTGCACTGGTCGTCAAGCTATTCGACATTGGCGGCTGGAAGGCCTTGGCGAAACAACCTGAAATTGAATCACAGATGAAAGCATATCCCACAATTTGCCCGGTTCGTGGAAGAACATCGTTCAGTATCGCTCGCGGAGACGCGCATCCCACCGAATGACGACTGTTTGAACAGATGCTGCCGCTTCGACGAAATGTTTTTGTTTCTCGGTCGCTCAACAAAAACAATTCGCAATGCGACAAAAATGGCGAGAATCGTCTCTGCGATTGTGACAACTCGTGTGACAAAAGGCATACTTACTGCTGACTTGATTGACAGCTTCTGGAATGTGACACCGAAAGACATGGCATTGAAATACAGATGTTTCAATTGGGTCTCCATTTGACCATGTGAAAGCGAAACACGCCTGATCGGATGAACCAATAGATCCGCGAGAGTAGAAAAATATCCGATTGACCTCGAAGCATTTGATGCATGCACTCGACGCGGCATCGTGCAACCTGCAAGAATGAGGAAGGGAATTAGTCGAGAATCGTGCATATGATCGCTTCAAGAGCCTGGGTGAGGCATCAAGAACGAGGGTGGGCGTCCCAAAGGAACTGACTGGCAATGCCTGACGAGAGCCAACCCAAGTCAAATACTTACACCACCAACCCTTCCGAGCAGGAGGGAATGCTAACCGACACCTTCATCCCAATCGATTCGTCCTCGTGGGTGACATTCAGCTCGGACATTTTCCTCTGAATTTCCATCTCAGACTTTGGCGCATTCACCGTCACCGAACCCAAATAGGTCACTCCGGAAAATATCGTACAATCCTGGTCTATTTCAGACACTGCATCGAAAAAAGGACAAGGTTATTGAGGAGCTCAACGCAGTTACTCGATCGTCTTACTTTCTTCCTCGGTGTCACTGCGTTCGGGTTTCATGTCATCCTGCTTCTCGGCCACCGGGCTCATTTCAACGCAATCATAAAACACCGATTGTCCCACTTTGTTCACTTCGGGTGCAGGCAATTGATCAACCTGTTGATTCCTCGAGAACGTTTCGGTCGGCGATGATATCGATGATGAGGATGACGACACCGGCTGAGTCTTCGATTGTGTTGGCGGCGCAAGGGTACTTCCTGTTATCACTGACTCGGTCGGCATCTTCTCAGCCAGCATATTTGAATCACTGTGCTTTGTGATTGTTGTTGCCTGCGATGACGTTTCTGAGTGGGTCGGCTTCTTTGCTTTCCGCTGAAAAACTGTTGGGGGGTTCAAGGAAAGAATATGAATTTTTGCATCGATTTTGAAGGGAAATTTGATTGGGCCAGATCAGTTGATGCTGTTTCAATTTGAACACCTCTTGTTCTCCCCAGAATCAGCATCAATCGTGCATCCCTTTCAACGGTTAGCTAAGATACAATCTCGAAAAGTTGGTTGAACAAACACCGGGTGATTACTTGAACGATCCCGGTCGCAACTTAATCACACACTTGGCACACCTTTATCGTTAAACGAACGGAGCCAAATGGTAGGAATAAGCCGGCATTTGAGCGACAAAGCAAGTCGAAATAGGTACACTTAAAACGAAAGATAAATGTTGAATGAATCACAAAATAAACCTTCACAGTGTTGAAAGCAAAACATTTTCCATAAACTTTTCGAACGAGAAATTAAAACTGAAGGCAATAAAAATGAATTCACAACGAAGGAACAAAATCAAAACGGTATCATTCGTCAAATGCTACAAAGAAAACAACGGAACATATAAACAAACACCAAGAAAAATATGAAGAAATGAAGACGACGGGAGCAAATTCAGTTGAAAGCGAGCGATTCCGTACCGGAATGCAGACAATGCGATTTTCGAGAATTTCAATTGTTTTTCGCGTATTTTGATAGCGTTTGAAGCGCCCAATCGCGTTTTCAAATATTGGCAACAACGTGTCAATCCTCACCGTTCGATTCGAATGTGATGAATGTCTGAGACAGTAGTCAAATCGGCAACGCTTCTTCACAATCGATTACGACACATTCGAATCGCTCAACGAAAACATTCTGAAATCGGTCGACGGATTCAAACGAAACAAAAGTGGCGAAAACAAATGAAATTTACGTCAAAACAAAACAAAACAGAAGAAAAAATCATCAACGAAAATTTGCTATTGAAAGTGCTCGGATTCAGATCAACATGTGTTGGTCGATCAACACCACCGATCGACGACAATGACTGCGTTTACTGTTCCAATAAACATCGTTCATATTGAAACTCTGTTCCTTGGAACGGGTGCAAGTGAAATGCTTTTCAGAATTTCGCTTTAATTGCAAAAAAAAAAAAATCCAATGACACACCGTGCGAAAGTGGTTTCTCGACTGGATGCTGATTCAATTTCGTTCTTATCACAGTTTAGTTGGATAATTGCGGGATTGCGGGATTTTCGATGAGGAAGACTGGCTTGAATGAAACACCAGTCACAGAACTGGAATTTGGGCCTCTATTCGGCCAAAGGACCAGGGACTGGACGAGTTGAAGGTTTATGGGAAACGTTATCAATATTTACCTGCGGCCGATGGATTTGTTGTGGATGATGGTGCGGAAATCGATGTGTTTGGGCCAGCCACTGCACTTTGCTTAGCACTGTTGCCGTCTAGCTCATGTATGACTTCGTTGAGATTTTTCTCTAAGTCCCGTATGTCACCGTTATTCGCAATGTTCAGTGTGGGCGATGTGCCTAATGGTGTCCTCACCGGATCCAAACCTTCAGACACTATTTCGTATTCTCCGCTGGTCGTTACTGAATCTGATGATTTGACACTGAGATTGTCTTCCATCATATGGATATGGGCGACAGAGTGATTGAGTCAATTGCGTTTTGCGATTTGAGCCCCGTCAAATGTCTCTGTCTCTTTATATTGAATGCCAATTGCACATTTGCGCATTCACCACACAATCTCTTTTTCTTTCTCTATCTCTCTCTCTCTCTATCCCTCTTTCCCTCTTCTGCAATTACCCCAACTCGCTTTATCCAAAATTTCAATCACAAACAAAAATGTTGGCATTCAATTTCTCGTCAGACAGCTGATCGTGGTTTGGATGCGGCCACTGTTGACAGAACGATTTTCACGATTGTTCAATCGTATTGTTTGCCGAAACGTTAGACCATTGAATTCCATTTGATTATCAACGATTACGTTGCGTCTAAGTTTGACAGTCCGAATGGCGACGTTTGTTGCTAAAATGGTTTTCAATCGAATTAGGTTTTTGGTTTGTTTCGCCCCGAATCGATTTGGAATTGATGAGAATTTAGCTTAGAACTAATCGATCGACGGAGAGGGGGCAAGGTGCTCGACGTGGAGAACGACGCTGGAGATGGTTTTCTAATGCAGCAAGAATGCGAGAGGTGGGTGGATGTGAGCACCGAGTTTTCCTTCAACTAGCTAGTGGGATACCATTGGCGAGCAGAGAACAAGCAAGCGAATTGACTCAGAACTATAGTTCAGGTCCAAAAGGGGCGACGAGGACCGAACAACGGCATGGAAATCATCTCGAAACGAAGCTTGAATAGACTCTTTTGTTTTGCTCTCGAATAATCACTTGCAGCAGCAGCAGCGGACTCTGTAATATTGACATTATTATCGCATTGTGCTGTTTTGCGCTGTGGTTGTGAAAAATTACACAATGAGCTGGTGTTGTCTGTGCGATGTGAGATTCAAGTGTGATTTACCAGTGAACGGGCTAATTGCGTTTGATTCGGTGGGTGGATCAGATTCGTTTGTCAATACGATCGACATGGTCGGATGTTGTGTGAGTTACACAAAATGCTACCAACGGAATGATATCGAAATGATTTTCGTGGTCGTCGTCTAGGTCGTCGTCGTGGTCGTCGGTGTCGACACTGTCATTTCATCATTCTCGCACAACTGAATTCTTCAGATAATCGCCCCAAAAATGACTGATGAAACTTATCAATTGGCAAAATAAAACCAAACTACTTGACATCTTTAACTAGAAATCACACACACGCACACAAACACACCGCGAACAAAGTACGACCATACACACACACTGGAAACGTAATGTGCACGACAAATAATCATTGGATGACAGAAAACGAACGAAATAAATCATCAAAATGGAACAACAGAAGACGAAATAAAATGCGATGAAACGAATGGGACAAACGCTAAAAAACAAACCGAAAACGAGCGCAAACAACTGGAGGATACGGCATGAATCACACACAATGCAAATGAAAAACGAGCAACAACAAATAATGAGGAAAAAATTTTATCGACAAAAACCATGGTCGATTGAATCGCAATGAAAATCCACGGGAGTTGATTGCAATGCATGCAATGAAATCGCAAGGATTGGATCCAAAGACGGAATCGAATGCGAAACGATAGTGCGATATCGATGCGTAGTCTCCGCGGATCGAACATGGAAACGAGCAGACATTCGATCTGAAGTGAAATATTGCCTCGATTCGCCAGAACGACTACTTCGTCTTGGTGCCGATTTTCCTCTCGAAAACCACACAAAATATCTACCTGAATGCGCTTTGGCTCGTTGTCAACCATCCACTGCGATGAATCTGCTCTGATTTTCCGGGTTGTTTATGATTTTTTTTCTCGATTCTCGGCTATAGTTTTTGTTGTGTGTTTTTTTTTCACTTGACTCTGTGTTTTGAAGCTGTTTTTTTTTCTCTTCTTCTTCGCTGACAAAACGAATGTATTCATGAACGAAAAACTGACAAATACAATTTCATTTCTCATAGAGATTTGTTCCTCTCGCTCTTTGCTCTTGTTCGCAATTGACGTTTCGTCATATTCACCACGGTGGTTTTTGGTGAACTTCAACTTCAATAAAATTTATCCTGAAGAGGTTTTTTTCAATGCGGTTTTCCTGTCGACTTTTCAGCTCACAATTTCAATTGGTGTTCATGCCTCGGGGATGGATCGGATTGCGTGCTAGCGCTTCATTTGCCGTCTTTTCATTCAGATTTTCACCATGGGTGGTGAGTGGAGATGGATTGCGACTTTTCGGAGAGATTCGATGGAGGTAACATTTTTCGGAGACAAAGCTTGCAGTGGAGATGGATGAATGAGATTCTCCGAATTTCACGGTGAGATCAACTGACGAGTACAAGAGCCAATGAATTAAAATCTCGCTTTGCTTCAGCAAACAGTCTCTCCATCGTTCATGTTCACCGCGCCATTGCATGTCGACGTGTCGGCATCTAGAATAGTGTTCTTTAGCTGCCACTGCGATTCCATTGATTGCTTCGTAGTTTTCGAAGAATTGGAAATCGTTTCTCCAAATCGGAAGCGGATAAACAGTGAGTCTGCTTGGGTTGATTGTGATTTGAAGAGAATCGTGGGCAGTTGGGCCGGATTCTGAGTGAGGATATGGAATGGTGACTTGTAGGAGAGAGAAAAGTGTGGAATTTTGCTCCCCATTTCCGCTTGTCATCAATCATGACAAAGCATCCCAATCGCGTGTATCATATCGACCCTGGAGCGAGCAAAGGTTCTGAAATCTCGAGGAATGCCGGCAAAAAAGACAGCATTAAACGGCCATTCGAGGGTCCTCGCAGCCTGCTTTTCTTCCTTGATCGTCTGTGTTGTGGAGGAGTCGTTTGACAACGACCTTAGCACATTCCAGACGGCGAATTCTGGCATCTACAACCTGACTCTTTTGCCTGTTTGTACTTCCAGAAAATGTGAGCATTTATGGAATGGGTCGGTACACAAATAACGAAACAAATCTGCACTATGGAGTGCTGCATTTCCCAATGAATTTTAGAGAAGATATTCCGGCAAAAAGACTGCCAATATCGGATACAAACGCAAGGCGGAAAGTCGCGACACAAACCAGCTGAGCAGGGATGAAATAAAAAGCCACAATTTTTTATTTTTTTTTCCTCTGTAAAAATGTTTTTTTTTTTCACAATTGATTTTT
>JANSTV010064219.1:0-11551 GCA_027564135.1 Lestremia cinerea
AAATAAACTGAAATCTAATCATTCGGTCGATATTATAGCCATCGAGATTATTGAATGTTTGAGCAGTGTTTGTGAACGGAATATTGCAGATAATGATGGCGAATTGTGATAAATGCCCGACCGTTGTGCGTCTATAATCAACGACGGGCAATAATTGATAATGTCACAAGGAACAACTTTAAAATTGATGCGAGCGAATGAGTGGACGTGGCGTGGTGGGGAGAAGAGGTGAGGGAGTCTACAACAATTCCGCTGGGTCTTGTGAGTACGGGCTGGCTGCTGGGCAAACAGACTGGTCGCATTCAATTAGTCGGCAATGATTTATCGATGGCGACGTGACGCGAAGGATGAATGTGACGGCGGTTCGCAGCCACAAGCACTGTGACCAGCACTTGTTGAGTCCTTCACAAATGAATGGCCTGTCGTAAAACGATGCTCGTCACAATTTTGCTCATTTCGCCTTTGCCCTTCGACCACCATCACCCAGACAAACAATTAATCGCTGCTAGTTGGGCCTTTGCCTGTCACCCAACTCAATTGCATGCTGCTCAATCGACTTTGTGATTCATTCAGCATTTGGCCAAGCATAAATTCGCTGAAACAATTGTTGTTTCGGGCAGATTGACTGAAATTAATGAATTGACTCATAAATTTTCTATGGCGAATGCAATTTCGAAGCGATTTTGCCGCTGACGAGGTGGACGGTTTCTAAGCGGATCTTCTGTGTCTCGCAAGTGGTTCATATCAAATGAATGATGTGCATCGAGGGCAGCTGGCAGGGTTTTGAATAAATAAGTTGATGATGGTGTGGGTGAGGTCAGGGATAGAAGCCCGCTTTTGTTAAAGCAGTGAACACCATTCCTTGAGGAAGGTCCAAGGTTCGCTTCGAAGCCCTGTAGCGAATATCGGAAGGAATCGATTCAATAAACCCAATTCCAATCCAATTCAATTCATGCGACTTGGTTCGTCGTCCATTCCAGTGAGCTCGTGTGTGGAAATCCATTTGCATATTAACTGACACCTGACACATCATCTGCATATGCTTCGCATAAATCATTCCGTGCTGATGTTTCTCTCCAATGGACGACACGTCTTCAATGTCTCCCAGTTGAAAGGATGCATTGCCGGAAAATGCAATTTCAGCAGCAATTCAATTCAGTGATTCATTACAGGTGTCGCTGGAAGGCAATACGTCGTGCCTCATTCACGTGCCACCTATTCATCTAATTACATCTTCATTGTTCGCATGAGTGTTTCAAGAGTGACTTTCATCAGCAGATGCAAAATAGGATTTTGTTTTGGCGCTTTTTTCCTATCGTGATGGAAATTCAAGTTGTGAATAAATTCACAAAGGACCGAGAATAAATCAACGACAATGAATGGCATTCGAGCAAAAAATAACTTGGCTTTTTTTGCCTCATATGCCATTCGGCTCGAACTGAGTGGAGGTCATTGAGTGCACATTGCGTGCACACCATTCATCTCTCTTGAGGCTTGAAAGCTTTACGATTCTGACAAAATTCGAGAGAAGTGAAAATGAATATCCATTTGGTTGAGAGGACATTGCTGGGCGATTCATGAATTTGACATGGATATTCCCTGGAAACCGCCCGGGAAAAGCGGAAGCGAAATGACTTGCGAACAAAAGGGAAATGACAAAAACATCAAATCAAACGCGTCGTTTGCCAACCGCTTTTCGAATCCAATTATTTGCCGCTTGAATCACTTGGCCCATTAAGCGTTAGTAGCGGTGTTAATTGGATATTTCCTTCACACATTTCTTGTTTTCTCTTCTTCTTCCAAGTTAATTGTTCGAACGGCTGCTAGTCAGTGTCGAAGCAATGGTCAATTGTCCGAAACCGAAAAAAACTGGAACGACAGATAAAACACACGAATGAATCACCGCACAAGTGATCGCACATCCGAATGTTCGGCATCAAAAGCATGGTTCGCGAAGACGCGACCAACCAACGACAAATGACAGCAATCGCTGAAACGAAATGAAGATATCGTTCGACGATAACGAAGAAAACTCACTACAAGCTTATTGTTTCGACAGGCTCAACCAAGTGGTCAAAGCGATTCGACGGCACAACCGAATGGCAATGAGACAAGAGCACGGAATCCACCCAATGCGATACTCGTGCGTCGTTTACAGTTGGCCTCAGATAATGGAAATCAGCACTCAGACGATTCGCATTTCAGTTGACGGTTACCGTTCCTGTGGAAAGCACACACATTCGTCAGTTTTTGTTGCCGTTGGCATTCGTTCCATTCGCATCGGTGCGCCATCATCGTCGATTCAACGACGGTTTTGAAACAAAAAATACAAAATTTGCTCTCTTCGACCAACGATTTTTCGCATCTTTCGCTATTTTCCCCGATGGAAAACTCAAACGTGTGCACATGAACAGACAGACAGTTAGATCGTGTGCGCGGCATACCGTTAGAGCAATCTGCTGCTGCCATCCGTGCCGTTCAATTCGTACGGTTATTTCGGCAAGTCGAAACATTACATCTGTTGCGTTGCCAGTGAGTGGTTTGGTTTTTTCCCGGACGGTGCGCGCTTGTGAATAATAACATAACGTTTTCTTTTCCTCTTTGTTTCGTGTGAATTTTCGAACATTGAAGTCAACCGATAAATATGGTGGGTGAATTCATTTGAAACTCAAGGGGTGAATTAAATGCGGCCCCACGGTTCCGGCAATCACTCAGTTCCCACGTCAAGTGCTCAATTACACACGAATTGACATTGCTAAAACATCGAATGAAAACGAACGATTGAACGAGCGGAAAAAAAAACACACACAAAATTTATATGAATTAATATCTTATCTCGTTCAGACACTTGAAACACTTTCGATTTGTTGAACAACTTCTGCGACACCCGAAGAGTTGATTGTTTCGAAATGTCGTCACCGATATCGAGTCATCAATCGATTGATTCCAATCGTACTCGATCCACTGCAAGTTATCAATGTTTCCGTCAGTGCGGATGTTTATGAATAACTCTTTCGGTCAAAACGTTTCAAACATTCAGTCGCAAACGAAATAAACAACGGTTTTTTCCCATCAAAACAAGAACAACAACAACAACAACGTGAAATCACCGAAACGGACGTAGTTAAGAGATTTGGTGTTTTTCCTTTGGCGATCTTTAACGACGGTTTTGATGTTTAAAAGACATTCCGGATGAGAAAAAAATGTGTAGCCGAGTGTTAATTGCCAACCGCCAGACAGAATACACTATGAGTAATTGAGAGATGCGTGGATGACGGAGAGTCAAATACAGACAAATTCACGGGCAAAAATTGCGGGCAACGCTTCATCATTTTAATGCGAGAAAATTAATCGAATTCTTGAGTGGTTTTATTTCGAATGCCGATGTTTAAAAGCACAATTCACACTTAATGCCGTGGCTCAACTAACGGAACTCTGCCAAAAAGGCGAAAATCCAATTACGTTAATTGTTAAGGTTTCTCAATGAGACGCTCGTGAATTAAGGATACGCCGTCACCGACATGTGAGTGAAACCAGAATGCTCTCAAAAGAGTTTCGGGGCCAAAGCAAATAGTACTCAATGGGATAACTGGCATACACCCAGTCTAATGGTTTCCATACCACCCACCCAGCCCGTCCGAACCTCAAACCAGACCCAAAAATCTGCATGTCCCACAATCACAACTGTCTCTCCTAAACGAACATTTGCACAAAGTCTTCCGTCGAGATATTGGCCTCGCCTAAGATAACAATCAATTGGCAACACCAAAAGCATTTCCACCAGAAAACATTCCCAGGCAGACGTTTGACATTTTCGATAATTATTTGCGCAAAACGACGAGTGAGCGAAACAAAAGCGCCGTCATTCAAATGAATGTTCATTTGTTTGGCTTGCTTTCAAATCAAATATTTACAACAGGATCGCTGAATGTCCTCCAACTCTTGGAGTCCTCTCTTTGTGGAGGTGACGCAAGGGTAGTACATAAGACCTCCATCCTCTGTCTTCACCATAGCGTGTTTGCCTCGATCGAACGAGACAACTTATGGGGAAACTTTAATGAATGACTTTGTTAATTCGTTACAAAACGATTTACAAATGGAATGGCATCAATTCATTCGCCACGAATTTCCGTCGCTCCAACCGCATTACCGTCAGAAGTTGGTTTCGAAACGGTGATTTATGCTTTTAAAATGGCAATTGGCCACGGTTCAAATGGTTGATCTGTTGATGGCTTCGTTCATACCTTCAGGACCAAGGGCTTTTAATAAACGAAAACTCAGAGGATTATCTCTTGGACATTCAACGGCTTTGCCGTGTCAGATCAAGTCCGACCACCTTCTAAGTGAATTATTTCTGTTCGAAGGCAGAAACAGTTAGAAACACCATTGCGAAGAATGAACATTATCAAACGAGCCAAACAAACAGCTTTCGCTTTGAAAACACCCCCACAGCCTGAGGCCAATTCTCGTCAGAGCAAACAATATTCGCTGCAAAACAATTCGCTTCGATTCAATAATTCAAATATGAACAACATTTGGTGAATTTCAGATTATTAAAATGCAAATCAACATTAATAATAACATGACATTGATAATTGCGAGCTTTGTTGGGCTTTCTGTGGGAATTTCTGTGTGCTATATTTCGCCCACGGAACTCACGATATTCAAAATGGTATATTTTGCTCTGCCGCAAATCGGTTTTGTCATTTCGATGCCAGCAAATGTTGCAGTTTTAATTGAAATAAATCTATTTATGAGATTTTGGAATATTGCAAATTTTCGAAAATATCGCATGACAATCGGAAAATTAACACGTATGAATAGAGTCCGACCGACTCATGGCCATTAAACATGCAGTTGATAAATGCGTCGTTTTCCAGATTTACCATTTGCCTTCGGACAAGTGAATAAACATTAATTAAAAATTAATTCTATTATTTTGCCAACGAAGCGTGGATCGTGAATTTTCGGTGGAGTCAGGAAGAAGCCCCCTGTTAAATGTCAGGAAATGACGGCCGAACAGATAAAACACGCATAAAGCATTTTTGAAACGGTCGCTTCTGTCGCATTTTCTTGGTTTTTTTTCTGCCCCAGCCTGATGTTTGCCTCATCGTCGTTGGCGTTCGTCTGTTGACAGCAACTTTAATGGTTATTAATTAACTGAACATGAAAATGACAGGTTCGGTCCCAAAGCGACTGTGCGCGCCCTGGAAAAGTGTTTGGTCATGACCGAGACCTTTGAGCTATTCCAAAAGTCATTAAAATTTTCCGAAATTACTTGTTTCGGGCCTCGATTGCAGTTGAATAGTTTCTCTCTAGCAACCGAGTGGATGGTTGGAGCGATGGTTGGAGCGATGGTAATGTCACATTGTGGCCCACACTGATTTCACAGTCGACGGTTCGATTGTGGCCTCTGCACTCTCGCTTTCGATATGATTAATCAAGCGTTTGTCCCACAGCGAATTAGCTCAGTTTACGGTTGTGCCCATCTGGTAAATCCGAGATGAGTTTTAGTCGAGCCTGAGGCCTGTGTGCTCGACAAAACAATCGTATCGATGTCGGTTTTAATTGTCAAGCCGAATTAAATGGATTAATGATGCGATTGAAATCGATTCATTTCGAGGGGATTCCGTCGAGGGGCTTGTCACTTTGCAACCTAGCAGTTGATTGCGTTTGCCAAACTTATCCTCTTATCTTTCGTAATTTTCCGATGGAACATTCAATGCGATTGGATCGCCTTGACAGCGGTGATTCTCATGAATTTTAATATATTTTTCGATGCCGTCGGGCGGTATTTGAATATTTCTTCGCTTTTTCATACGCAAATTCAATCATGTTCAATTATTGACAGTAAAACATTGACGAAACGCCCGACCAAATGCCGTTGAACGATTTTCTTTTCTCTTCGGCTTTACTTTCTTGTGCTGCCTTTGTGGTTGTTGTTGTTGTTTTTCTTTTATCGTTTCGTTTTTTGTTGCTCGAAAGCTAGCACATGTTTTGTGCCTCAGATCGATGTTTCGCCTGGGCTTGTGCGATTCTTCCGGTTCGATTGAATTATGCAAATATGATTTTCGTAGCAAATGAATGCGGCGCTGGCGTGCACCAGAGTGGAATTTCAATCACTGCAAATTGTTCTGATGAGAAACAAACAATAAACAACAACAAAAAATCGAATATGCTTTCCAGCATTGAGCTTTCAGAAGGACGACGAACGGTTGATGATTGCTTCGATGATTGCTTTGTTGGACTGTCGATGCAAAAATCCTGATTCGAATTGGGAGTTATTGGACCCGAAATTGGTGGTCAATATTCATTCAGCGTGCACAGAATATTGATCGAAGGCAAATCTGTTGAATTTCCCACCGATTTGACGCGAAATTTGATTGAATCATCCGATTCAATTAAGTTTCATGCAAATTGCAGGCGCAACCAGCGAATGAATCGACGCAAAGTCAATATGAAAATGCCAACAAATTACCGGCTGTTGATGCTCCCATTCCTCCCCATTCCATTCGATCGACTCATTCAAATGTCTATTTTTACTGTTTTAATTTCCAATTCAATTTCATTTACATTTCATTTGTTGTTATTTGAATAGCAATCGTGCTCTGATTTTGCATTTAAATCGATGTTGAAGTGGAGTTTGTCAGGAATTTTTGTCCCGCTCAAAAATTGAATCGTCTTTTTTTCGACGAGAATTCAACCGAATTCAGTCTTGGATTTGACAAAAAGCTAATTCACGGAATTGACGTGCGACGTGCCACTCACTGGTGGATGACGTCATTTCTTTGTTCCACTTGGAGATGATTGAAAGCCCCCTGGTAATCCCATTGGCTAATAGAATTCTCAAGAAGCCGATCTGGTCACAAAGTCGTCGTGATGTCCTCGTCGCCCTCACCAGCTCTGGTCGCGTCGAATAAAACCAAATGGATTTTCCAGTCGAAATAAAGGATTCATTTGGCTCTCAGGCGCTGCTTTTTTCATGATGTCTTGCTCGTTCGCGTAACGGCAACAGACGTCGTTTACCGCAACAAACACACAACCATCGAAATCAATGTTCAAGGGAAAAAAGCACAAAACAAAAACACAGCACGCTCGGAAAAGCATGTTTGCAACGGTAACTAATTTAAAATGTAATTTCCAAAAGCAAACATAATACGATTGCGAGCGATGGGATGCGCCAAGGGAAATGGTAATCTTATTTATTTGACGACACTCAGTAATTACATGATATGATTGCTGGGATGGCGTGTGCGTGTGCCATCGTCAATGGGAGTTGATGAGTGTGTGTGTGTGTGTGTTTGTGTGTGTGTGTTGTGTTGTGTTGTGCTTTTGCCAAGCGAATGATGCATATTCCGTTTGGAGGCAGCAACTTTCAAATTTGACGCTCGTTTCATGTTTGAGTTTATGCGAAATTGAGCCAATGCACACAGACACTGAGCCACGCAGACGGTTCAATTGCGAATAAACATTGAGCTGTCGTCAGAAAGATTCACCACCCGTTGAGCATCGTACCCCGTCTACGGCAAACATCTCAGCAATAAACATATTTCGGCTGTTTTTATCTTTTTTCAGCAAAAATAAACACTCGTGACGACATCATTCTCGTTATTATTTCAAACAACCGATAAATTTCAATCTCCTTGCGTTTGCTCGCTTGCTCTCCCGTTTTTTGTCGTTTTCGACGACGATTCCAACTCGCTGTTTTGGCTTCACGAAAACGAATTGAAATTAATTTTTCTCTTTTTTTCCGCAAAACGCACGCAATTCCAATAGGCAAACGCACGGTGTGTGATTGATGAATTCACCCGGATGAGTTGACAAGTGTGAGGCGCATTCGATCTCAATCGCCTTGGCACGTGATGAATTGCCTGAGAATGTTCAGGAGGGACGATCGCGTCTTATTTTTGAGCTCTCGCGTCGTTTTTTTGAGTAATCGCACACCAGTTGAGTGGAATGACGTCATTCTCTTGAGAAAGATGTTTTTTCTTGTTTTATTTTGAAATTGAGCCGTAGCCTCATTCCTGCCGAAGACTTGTTGAAGTCGCTGCCACCGCCCAAAAACGAAATGAAATTCCTCTCGAATCCAATTCCAACGCTAATTATCTATCGAGTTGATCCCAAGCGGCACTCTTCAGCCTACGGCCTTGATGGAAAAAAACAGGCCAATTTGGGATTGAAAAATTAGAAAAAAAAAGCTTTTTTTAGTTTCCAAAATACGCTCGCACTCATCCCTCGCATTCGCAGCTGCACTCCACCGCCCGCATGTCTGAGATTATAAATAGAAAATGGTTCGCCAATTCTTCTGTTTGTTCAACATTCCTCCATCATAATCTGGTCGAAATAATTTATTCATTTGTCCGAAGCATTCAAATAAGAAATAAAGTCCACGCTTCCCCCGGTCGACGACACAAAATCATTTGGCACAATTCAAATATTCGTCGTGCAAACATTCCGTCTGTCCCAAAGGAGCGCGAATAAAATGAAAATTCTTATCAAATACATCAACAATACCGTTGTCGACGTTTTCAAACGGAATCGTCAAATTTCACGGAGACGACGACGACGCTATTTGGAGTGCGTACTTTAATCGAAATTACAGCCATTATTTGGTTTCGAAGAACCGCCTCTTTCGCATCCATTTTTGATGAGTTCCGTTTTCAATAAACGAATTTCGGTAGCGGCGACAAGGCCACCAAAATGGAAAATTTGTCATTTCTTTGAGCCATTCAGACGTCGGCAACCATGGCTATGCAAATGACGTGTGGGTCATAAATGATTGATGTTGATTATTCAAATTCGATAACTAAATTTCACGAACGGGCGGTTGATGGAGATCCCTCAGAGTAACCTCAACCACGTTTCGGTGGATTTCACTTTTGCCAGGCCCGAATCGATCTTTCATTAATGCGGATTAGTCACTTCATTCGAATGGATTCCCAAGATTTCCGCCCAATCACTTTCGATGCTAAGCTTCATTTGGTTAAGCTGATTGCCTGACAATTAGCATAACTGCACAATCCAAAAGCAAACAAGTTTCGATTCATCAATGAAATCCGCTCAGTCATTGAGAGGGAGGCCCTCTAATGGGTTGGGATTTTCGCTCTAAGCCACCCATCGATTCATGCCATGAAATCGATTAACTCACGAAAACACCTTTGTGACATCGTTGCGTCATGTTGCAGCCAATTCATCTTCATTGGCTCGCATTCAACGCAACGTCGAGTTCGTTGTCGATGACACCCCGCATTGATTTATAGTGTTCGATGAGAAACTTTGCTCGCCATTTCTCCCAACAGTTTTCCACAGTCCGGTGACAACTTGCTCCTCTTTCCGCCTTTTCACTCCTCCACCGTTCCATGAAGCAACAATAGAAATGTGACGAGGACGAAGAGCATGACGAGGATGAGAACAATGATGGGTGGTGTGTTGAATTTCAAATATTTATTTCTCATTTGTTCGTTTGCTTTGCCGAACAATACGCTTTTCTCCGGCCTTCCCATTCCGTCAAAGTGACTTTCTCGTCATTTCTGAGGGATTATTCTCTTTCCCACTCTTTTCCTCTCATTCTCCCCACTTGACAATATGCTTTCCAAGAAGATTAAACGCGACAGAACAATCTACAGTGTATTATCACGATCATCGTTTTCAAGATGGAAAAAACCACATAATTGCGAATAAAGCAAACGATTAATGTCATAAATGGATTCGAGATTGTGATTGCGCTTGTCGATAGGCAGTTGGTTGGCCGATAACAATATGCGAAACGATGTTTTACGATTTGTCCGAAATGGCAGTCCTTTTGTGAGGCTCGCTGTGCGGAAAGTTTCACCATTTCGAAATTCATCAGCATTCAGCATTACTCTGCCAAAAGATATTGCTCGGTCACTCTGGTCGCAGTGACAGCAAAACTTCGCTGCCACCGCTGTTGCTGTTGTTTCGAAACCATTGGCAGAGCTTTCGATATAAAAAAAAAACTTTCCAAACTTTTCGCTCATTCTTCAACCACTTTGACGGGCGAAAAAGCAGCTGCAGCATTCAATATGTTGGCCAAAGTCATAACGACATGCTTTTCAATCAAAATGCCATTGTAAATCGGAACATCGGAGGAGAAGATCGAAGCAAATTGTAATCCGTGGCAGCAGCCAATCGCGACACCATCGTCCTCGGGCGAAAGCGAAATTTGATTTGAAAGAGAAAACACAAGACGACATTTGCATCCACCAAAAATCAATGAGTCAATATTGTGACAGTAAGTGATTTTGGTCGATCCCCCATCCAGAGGCGGGAGCGATGCCATATTATCCGATGAAGGCAATTCATATTTATTTTTAGATAAAAAAAACCTAATTCACAGCACAAATGAATGTCACCGTTTCACCTCCGTCGAACAAATACCGTTCCAAAAATGCCTACCTTTGCAAATTTTTCCCATCAGTTGTGTGTGTGAACGGTTCGTCAAGCGGTTCATGCAACCGATGCCGATGAGCGATAAACCGACAACCGAAAGAAACGAGATGCCAAAGTGTAAAACCTTTGCGAAAAAAAACATTTAAGCTCGTCGATTTCATCTTTGACATGCATATTACGATTCGCTCATACATTTTCGGGGCTCCTCGTCACTTGCTTTGTTTGCCGAAAATTCACATCAATTGCTGACGACGAGACCAGCAACCCTATTTGACAATGGCGAAATATGGGTTCGACGGGAGGAAAAAAACACAACAAAACGAAAACTCGGATCCAAGGTTTTTCTATTTATACACAATCGGTTTGAGCATATGCAGAGTGGATGAAAGCAACTCGAAACGATTTCGAAATCGACGTTTCGTTTTCACATCAAATCCGATTTGCCAAGTGTGATGTTTCATCAAAATTCACTCGGAGCTTTTGGCCCTCGTGCCCTTGCCAGATCAGAATTTTGCCGTTCTGCTACGTTCCGCTTCGTTCTGTTTTGTCGTCGCAAATCGACTGAATGAAAGCTGCTCGTCTCGGATGCTCACTGAGTGGATTGCTTTCCATAAACTAATTGCTCTTCATAATTATCATTTTGCAGTTTTTCTTCTCGCTTCGAGCTCATTTCAATGTTGTTCACACTGGAATTTTGTTTCGATTTGCTTTTTTCCTCGTCGCTTGAAAGTATTTATATTTTTTTCCACTTCAAAAGTTGATAACTTTTCATCGAGGCTGCAGAGAGTGAGGTGCAGCTATTTCGAACAAGCTTCAACAGTTTAATTGCATTTGGTTGAGGGCGGAAACCTCAGTTGCGTCCAAGCCCACCAGCAAGCTATATTCCAATTTCTAACCGCATCACAGTACATCCCTGGTTGCCACAGGTGCATCACCCTCACCACAGAGCACCATTCGAAATTACCAAACTTTTCTGTGAATGAAAATTGGTGGAGTTTTGAAATGAATCGTTTTGGATTTTAATGCTCAACTTGAGCTCATTTAATCCGCTTTTCATCGCCATTGTAAGAGATTAATGAAATGCCAGTAATACAAAAAAAAATTGTGTGAGAGGGAGAGAGAGAGAGAGAGAGAGAGAGAG
>JANSTV010064241.1:0-11546 GCA_027564135.1 Lestremia cinerea
GGTTATCGGATGGTGATGCACGACAACTATTTTATATAATTAAATATTAATATTAAATTTTAATTCGCTCGAATTGATAGAAGATGCCACAAGATTTATTGTTTTGATTGACTATTCCGGTTGCGATTCAATCGAATGGATCGTTCGACCTTCAAGCACAATCCGTTGGTCAATCGTTCATTAAAACTGTCTCAAGGCAGCCAAGGAGATAAAGCCGCAGTGGTTACATCAAATACCCCAGAGATGAGACTGTAAACCGTAAATCACCGCGGAATCGCCATTGATGAAAACTAATTTTCCATTTTATTATTCGTTCGATGTCCCGTACGCGAGTCCAAAAACGCAATATTTTCAATTCGTTTATTCGCGGCAAATTGCTGATGACGATTATTATTTTGCTATTAAGAAAAACTCGTTTCGCTTCATGATTGCTCATTCCGGCAGGTTAACCAGTTTGAAAGCCTATTAACAAAAACACTATCACTTCTCCGATTGAGACGAGCGCGATTATTGCGAATCAAAACGACTATGGTTTCATATTATTCAAATTAATTTTTAAGCAATCCGGCCCCAGTGGCTTATGCGCTGAAGCCGTCATATCACTTTCACAGTTGCAGTCACCGATGAAAACCGAACCGAGCGGCAATAAAAATGTGTGTGGAACGTACCTTGAAGGACTGTAAAGATCGATGTCCTCGGAACGTTGTCGTCTAGTTTGGTGACGTTGCTGCTGAATCCGTGCGGCATCGTATTTGTTCTCTTTCCCATAAATACTGCCACCGTATGGATCCTCGCCCAAATAGTACTTTTGCTTCGGAATCGTCATGCCATCAACATCCGACGAACCTCTGCGATCGAATGATCGTTCACGTCTGCTATTGCTAACGATGCTCGATTCGCGATGACTGGGCGACATATGACGCTGTTGTGCCGATTGTTGTGGTGGTTGGCCAATGTGACTGTCAATCATTGTGTTGTATTGTTGATACGTCGAGCCGCCGTTGTGCGACTGCTGTTTTGAGTGCGATGATGCTTGAGCTTTCGATTTCGATTTCAATTTCCGTTCCGAACTGACCGAACGTATTTTGCCCACTAATTTCCGAATGGAATTTCCGATGGCAGAGCCGACTTTTTTCTTTGGCGGCGTCGTTTGCGTTTCGATGGTATTTGTGGCGACTGGACGAGAGAGCTCGGTGGATGAGGCGAATCGGGTCTTCTGATATAATTTCTTGTGGCCGACGGCCGGAATTGGAGATATTGATCGGCTCCGGGGTGACGGAGCGTAATCTGGTGGTGGCTCCTGTTGCTTGAGCGACGGAGTGAAGCCATTCTGGGTGACGCGAAGCTTTTTCTCGATGGCACGTTTTCGTTGGGGGACGGTCGGTCGAACGCATTCGGAATCGTAGGTGTCGGGCGATGGGCTACGTATGCCACTGTCGGGTGTACGCAATGGGATTGTCTTCGGTGATCGAGGCTCTGTGAAGTATGTAGACGATGAAACGTACGCCGAGTCGTCACGCTGAATGGCAGTTTTGTTGTATTTTCCTGGTTCCCGGTACAATCGCTCATCCTCGCCACTGTCGCGGATGAACGAATCCTCCCGAGCAGGAGTGTTTCTAATGTAGCGGACGTCCTCTCGGGAATCTTTGACGTAGCCAGAATCTTCACGGTGCAAATAAGTGGCTTGTCGCCTTGATTTCGCGTAGAGTTCATCCTTTGAGTCATTCCTGGGACGTAGATCATTCCGTGAGCCACTCATGTAGCCCAAGTCTTCCCTCTGCTGCTTCAAATATCTGGAGTCGTCACTGCCACCGCGAGAATCTCGACGATATCGTAGGTCACCTCGCGAACCATAACGTAATTCGGTTTTGTTGATCATCTTGTCGACCTCGTCGTCGGACTTTATATCATTTTTGAGTAAACGATTTGTTCGGAGTTCCTCTCGGGAGGCGGCCTGTCTGAGTTTGTTCCTTTCAAGCGTTCCTTTCAACTCTTCTTGGAAGGTTTTCGAGGCGTAAACCCGCGGTGCTGGTTCTTTGCGTTCAGCCCATTCGGAGATGCCTTTAAAGTATTTCGTTTGCTTCGGTGTGTCCTTTTCGGGAATGATCTTCGAATGGGGAATGGCATTGCTGTGATAGGAATTCGGGAACGATGGGCCAACGGGGGATGACGGCGAGGCTGGGTTCGATTTGATGGTTACATTGAAGAAAGACTTCTTTGTTGGTTCAACGTCTAAATCGTCCCTGGAGCCTCGGGATGATCTTGATTCACTGCCGAAATGGCTTTCCAGCCATTTCATGGTCTCATCCTTGCGGGTTTCCTCTTCCTTCTCGAAGTCTAATGGTCGTTTTGTCAACGCCTCTTTGCGTTCGTGCGCTTCTACAAAGAAAAACAAGAAATATTCAATTCAACTCCCAAACAACCCGTTTCAAGGTCACCGCAGTGACGTACCTCTGTGCTGTTGCAGCAATGTCTTTTGTTTTCTCGCTTTGCGCACACGATCCGACAAACTGTCCCAATCGGATGCATTCTCTGGTGGCCCATCTCGTTCCATGTGTTCCGTTTCGGCTGCGTACCTCATTTCTTTGCCAATCACTTTACCATCCGCTACGTACTCAACGGTTTGTTCATCTCGTTGTTTGCTAAATCTCTGTGACGATTCCTGTGGATCAGCCAAATGTAGTTAAGTAACAATCTCGAAGCCGGCAAGGTACTAACCGTGTAATCGATTTTCTCTCGGCTGCCAGTCGAATGATCGTCTTCTTCGGGCAAGTCTCGATCGAAAAGTTCCTCGTGTTCGGTTGTTTGTTGCTTCTCAGTGACTAATGTACCATCCGCTTGGGCCAAACATTTCAAGTTCGTGTCCTCAGTGTCAACAGTCTTGTGGGCTTGGGTCGAATGGTGCACCACACGGGGACCAGTCGAGTCAAGTTGTTTTTTGGCTTCCGGCGACAACAACACTTCTTGCAGATTCTCAACGCCGCTATTCACCGCACTCACATACGCCTGAAAATGAATGGAAAGCATTATTGATTGGTAACGTCTGAACAGCAGCTGAGCTTGGGAAGAAACAAGTGAAAAAAAAACGTTCAAACAAATCATGTACTGTCATACTGATGACGAACGGACGGACGGACAGCAATTGTGTCCGAATTACGTGTTGCTTTGAGATTGATGATGCTTTCACCGGGCAATGGGTGATCGCAACAAAATCGACACCGATTGATATGTTATAAACGGCTAAACAGTTAAATCAATTGATTGACGTTTTGCAAAATTTATTTCTCCTGTACGACGTGCGAAACAGATGACAGCGTCAAGATGACCAAGCAAACGGCTCGTATTCGGCTTTCGTCAATGAAGCAAATTGCTTTGGATGCTCGTCAAACGCTCGAACATTCCTTTTCAAATGCATCGCACTTCATTCTCGTCAATCAGTCAGTGGAGAATGAAATTCACTTTCAAATCATCATCTACAGCTGAGATGGGAGCCGGGAAAGGGCACACTTATCTCTCGGAACGAAGATTAATAGATCTTTCATCCCCGAAAACCAACTTGAAGCGCTCAAAATTATCTTCTGCGATGCAAACAGTGTGAACAAACGAATCAAACATTCAACGCAAGCACACAACTGCAAGCTTTGCTTGTGAATGGTCGTAAATCGTAAGCACATTGCAAATGCAATGCACTGAGAAACGCAAGTGACGTTTTCTTCTCAATCTTTTTCGTCGTATCTTTCTCTCGTTGAACTCAAAGCGATGTATTTACAATTCATTTATTATTATCTCATTGTGCTATTGCTGGCTGTGCATCGTTGCCACTCATGCCATACTGCTTTGAATACGGAAGTGAATTAAGCAAAACATAAGCGAACGAACAAACGAACCAACAAGAGAATGATTTGATTGGTTTAGCTGTACTTGTTTGGCCCTCTGCTGGGATACAGTGTCGTTCCGAAAGCGCACGAGAAAGCAATTATTAAGTAAATCTTTTAATAAGCGAAAGAAAAAACAACATAAAATGGCCGTTCAATTCAATTATATAATCAGCCACATTATTGACATCGCTTTCTGTGGAACATTATCGTTAGCGTTCAGATTTTGATCGAATCGTAACGGTGGGTTGACATTCACCAAAACCCGAAGATGACTCCCAATCGAAAAGCTGTTGGATTGAGATATTTCATGTCAGAGGCGCTTAATCGCGACTGTGGAGACGACCGCACGTTTCAATTCTCTCGAGATTGACGAATACGAAACCGATGTTTTTGCAGTCATTTGTTCGGATTTTCCATTTTCAAATTGAGAATTCACGATGCGAAGCTCTCCCGGAAAGCCAGTATCCCCCAGGCGATTCAAAACAGCAAATAGCCTCGTAATGGCAACATATTGATGGAAGCATTATTTCTTGTACTTTAATCACGCAATAAAACAAATCGACAGATTATCATTCAATGAAAACCGCGAGAAAGAGCGGCCCGCAAGAAAATAAAAACAAACTGAAAGTTCGTTCAGAATTTTTTTGAAACAAATCCAAATGTTCATACATTTCGATTGAAATCTCATTCGTATTCGCATCACGTTCAATCAAAATATTATTTACTTAAATTTATCGACGAGGATGTGTCAGGATTTCAGCAAAACGGCCGAGACGCAGAACGAGTGAACGAACTGGATGAAACGCAACGAACGGTGGCACAGAACTTCCTTTCTGCTCGTGACATTGCATCTCCATGAGATTGCTTAATAATTTGGAATATTTTGACATTTTTTAGGGGAGGGGAAGAGAAATTTGGGGAGCAGATCTTGGTCTAACGTCGAGGCTCAAATACAACAACAACTCCAAAGCCACAATACTTTATTTCCGATTCTGTGGGGACGAAGCCAATTGAGGAGCCCAGAACCAATACACAAATTCAAATTCAAGATCAATGAAATACAAAAGAATTTCCATTCCAAATGCGATCTCGACTCTTTCGCTGTGACTTTTCTTGCCAGTCCTGTCGCTTGTTGTTCTGCGATGTGTTGCACTCTTTGCATTCGGCATTGCGTGTGTGCTCGGAATGTTTACGTGAATCGAATAAATTACTTAACAACCAAATCGCTTAATATTTTAGAGATTTCTCATTTCTCCCAAAGTGCATACGATTTTTCAAAGAATTTCAAATTGGATGGATTTATATGCAAGGCGAATTGTATGCGGACGAGCGCAAGCCGACTGGTAGCACGCGAAAGGCAAAACGAATTGAAAGCCAGCAACCAGATCAGTTTGCAGTGGCCAAAGTTGGCCGTGTTGTGATGCTTTCCATTCATGAAAATCGACCAAACAGAAAATCAAATATCAATTTTCGATATTGATATCGAATTTGCTGTTTAAATTGTAACATTCGGTTGGTGATTTGTGAGATATTTTCGACATTGGTAAACAATTTAGCATATTGCTGGCGAACAAACAACGCATTCAAATAATGGTCATTGCTCCAACCGAACAAAACGAAATGCAATCTGATCAACATCAGTGGCATGGCTACGGCGACCGTCCCACTAGGCCATTTGAAATGCATGTCCACGATCATTAAATACGCCATCAAATTGTATTGGCGGCCATTCGATTACACCGCTCGAGCTGAGCTGAAACTCAACCAAATAAGCATAATTTCATTTCCGCCATTTGAATGTTCAAGTACCTTTCCGGCAAATCGGTTATTGTTGGACTTGATCGACGGTCGACAGTCGACGGGCATCATGTGAAACGGCTGGATCGCCGAAAATGCGGTCAAATGAGATGGAAAATGTTGCATTCACCTAAATAGCGTTGGATTATTATTCGAATATTGACGGAGTCACTAGCACTGATTGAAGCTCCTGCAGAGCATTATTAACTCACAAAATCATTGCTGATGTCAGAGATTACTTGAATGGTGTTCCGTTTCGCAGCAGCCGATATTCGGTCAACGCCAACCACTTCGGCGACGGAAAATAATTCAAGTTCAACACAATTGTCATAATTGCATGTTTGGATCGCCAGCAAGAGGCAATGCCACTCTGAAATGGATTATTCAATTCTGCAGACCAAATGCCGATTGTGCGCTAAAGGTGGTGAATACAAGTCACCGTTTGCGTTTGAGCCATTGGAGGCCGATAACTACGAAGAAATTAGCGGATAATTGTTTGAGCGGAACTAAATTGATAGAAATTGCCAACAAAGCGATTGCTGGTGGCGATGCTTGCTTTTTCTCGCTTCGCAAGCGAAATCAACACGATTTTCATATTTGTTCGCGAATGAAATTGGCATAAACGGCGTTTGTGCGATGCGTTTTGACTCATAGTTGTGCTTGTTTTGAAAGCAAAAACAACACAAAACAAAAAAACAACAAAACAAAAGTAAAATCAAAGAATTCAACAATAAATTTTTCTTCCATTTTAGACGATGTTGGCAAGAAAACGCACGCCAGGACAGTGCTGTGCCGTGTGATGCCGACTGCCACTGCAATTTATGTAAGACCTTGTCGGTTTATGATTGTAATTATTGTAACCCAGTTTTATTTATCGAATCGAAATGAAAGCAACAATCACACTGGAAAAAAGGAGGAGAAGAAGAAGAAATACCGATATGCAATGCATTGTGATAACCGGTGTGCATCGTCATTGGGGCACATCATTCAGCAAAGCATGCGAATAAGCCGTGCTTATGTGCGATCATATGTGATTGTGATTTATAAAAAGCATAAATATGAAGTGAGACGATTCATAATTGCTGGTATCCGCTGCATTTTCATTTGTTTCGCATTGTCTGCTGGGCGATTCACGATGTGCCAGACAGAGATTCGAGATGGCAATAAATTGGAAAAGGCAATTAATAAGTCAAAGCTGTTGAGGATTGTTCTCTCTCTGTGGGTTTGTCAAGTGAATGCGGCATGAATGCCTTCGATGGATTCAATTTCGTTTGTGGCATTGCCGTCCAACTCAGCTCCACCCAACAAGTGCATAGTGCAAACGGGCGAACTGGTCGCATAAATTTCATTGTCAAAATAAATCGCCGGCTGAAACAACCGTTATTGAAAAGTTGGCTTTGTCATTTTTTTTTTATTATTCACTCACAATTTTATTATTTTATTTTCCCAAGTCTCAAATCGGATCTTGGTGACTTTTTTCAGACTTGACCAATCGCGAAGATTTTAAACTCTTTCAGGCGTGGGATGGGCGTGCCCTCTTCCTCAAAAGCTCTTCCGCAACATTTTTGATTGGTTCTGATTTGCGATCGAGGGGATCCACCTTCCCCTAAAAATCAGCCCGTTGAGCCATTTCAATCAAAACACGTTCAGCAGAAACAGCATGAATTCGTAAATAAAGCCTTGGCTAATTTCTATTCGTTTTCCTCTCGTTAACTTCTCTATGCGTCGCCTATTTCGATTCGTATCCCAAACTGTACTCATGGCAAAACGAAGCAAAGGTCAGCCACCTGACGAGAGACCAAGCACGCCAATGGGTTCATGTGATTTGTGATTTCCAACATGCCAAAAATATTGTATTCTTTCCATCGACCCGCAATACGGCATTCCGCCTGCAACAAGAATGCACTGTGCATTTCTCGAGACATATTTTCGCTTCACATTCTGTCGATGCCTCTTTGATTCATAAACTACAGAAAAATTATTCAACATTCGACAATGAGCAGAAACGTATACAAATGTCAAATGAATTCGTTGATGCAATGTTGCACATTGTTGTTGTTGGTAGTGTGTGGTGTGTGCCTGGCAAACAGCAACCAATGTTATGTAACGAAACAAGAATCGAACCATCGAAAAAGCAACCGCAGCAAATAAACGAAACGACCAAATTTGACCAATCCACCAGTCAATTGTGTTGGGCAACCGGCTGGTACATGTTCGAGCATGGCCTACCTTTGTTGACTGAAACTGGCCAAACGGGAGATTTGGTTGCTTCTTTGAAAACAACAACTACGATGTCGTCGTCGTCAAAAGCAACTGCATTAACTTTGGCGATGAAAAGAGAAAAATGTTTGTTTGCTTCGATTAAAACAACAACAACAACAGCAGCGTTGATTTCGATCTAGTCTCGTTTTGTTCCGATTCAAATGCAACATGTAAGAAGCCTGTGCATGTCATATGAAATATGCTTTCATGCATGCAATAGCCGTCGTCGGTCGAAGTAAATACGCAAAAAGAGAATGCAAATTCTTGTAATCGGCATTGGATTGGTGAGACAGCAGGAAACTAAAGGTCGTTTGCGCGCTGCTCTGCTCTGCTCTGAGTCTGACGGCAGTGAGTGGCCGATGCCAGTGCATTGGCCAACGCGAAAAGATGAATTCAATTTGAATGATTTTATTGGCTAGCAATTGCCATTTCCCAGGCGAGTGCGGAATCATAAATACGTTTTGAACGATTCGATGAAATAGTGGAGCATTAATCAATGAATCTGAATGGCACTGACACAGAAAAAGGTCACAAAAACTTTTCAACGGTTGCCTGCTTGTTTTATATATTCTTTCCCTCTCTCTTGCTCTCTCTCCCTCTCGAATCTCACTTCATGGCAACCTGAGATGCTAGTTTTCCATCGTTGAACGAGAAATACACCCGTAGCGTTATTATGAATCTCCCGTTTGCCATCTCGATATCGAATCTGTGATTTTGCATGAATCGCAACATCATGTCCAAACGGCAATCGCAGGAAATGAATCATAATTTCGCAAAACTTTTTGAGAATATTTCAAACGGAAAACGTTCTAAACTTGATTGCATTGCAATGGATTCACGAAGCTCGAAAAGAAAGTTGGTTTGAATTATTCACGAGATGCACCTAATATTTGTTCAACTTTGACTTTTCCAATGACTTCATCGCTGACTTTGGCTTGGAAGATTCGTATCAGAGCGGAATGCACCGAAACAAGAGTGGTTCTTGTGGCTCGCGAGGGCATAAGAGAGCAAGTTTTTTGTTTCGTTTTCTTGTTTTGGTTTTCTTCAATTGTTGTTACGATCTCGAGTGCAGTACATGTTTGTTGATCGCAATTGTTGGAAAACGTTATCATTTTTTTTTCATTCGAATAGTGTAGAATCTACACTGCCGATCGTTAGCAATGCTCTGCATTTGGATTCCCTTGCAGTGTCGTCGAGACTGGTCGTTCTGAGTACCGGCTTTCATCATTTCCGGTCGAATTCGTTTTTCTTGATTTCAACCAGCATTTCCACAGGCGATTGTTCTCAATGAAATCGGCCGTCCAAAACCGACTCAAGTCCGTGCTCTGTTATTGTTGGCGACACACCAAACACCATATTTTCTCGGTCCATTGTTTGTATTGCTCGTTCATTAGAAACATGAAATTCAAGAATCGCCTCTCTGTGAATTATCCAACGCTCACATCTCCACTGGGCATACGGTCATAAGCCCCAACAAATATATTTAATAACTTTATTTTCGAAAATTTATTGAACAAACAATCGACAATAACACAACCGGCCTCCTACCTTCACATTCGAGAAACCGTATTATGGGTCGGCGCAGGCTGTTGTCGTGGTCGCTTATATCACAGTTTTAATCGAAGGAGAGAGAGAAAAAAAACCAAAAATATTTATTCAAATTGTGACTTAATGAGAGATTGCGTTAGATCTTAAAAGCCTGTTTTCGATGGATTTGAGAAAAAAATGTCGAGAAAAAAACGGTCGAATGCCCAAAGCAACAGATAACATAAGTTGATGTTGTCGCTGGTGCTGCCGGTGTTCTCATATGTTCGAGCGTGTTGCAATACGTAACGTTTATTGGATTACAGTTTGGTCGCTTTCGCAGAGTGCGCTTCAAATTGATATCATTTCGTTTTTTTTTTCTCTCTTTTTCTTTTTTGCTTCGATGCTTATCATCCAAGTCTCGGATATTATTTATAATGACATGAGTTTAGCAAGGAAATTAACAAGAAATTGTGTAATTCGTTGGAAAATCGCGTCTCCGCAATATGGCAGACAGTGTGCAAATCAGCTACTGCACCGCAAGCGTACGGCGAGCAAAGCATGCTTGTTTGTTTTGGCACACGCTTTTGCCAATGGATTGACTTGCAGTCATTGTCTCTCATTCTGATTGGGACTTGTCGAAGGAAATCGATGATTTTGGGTCACTTGTTGATTCAAATGCGGCGAATAACATTCACATTCACCAAAGTTCATTGATCGTACGACAAAAGCATGGAGATTTCTAATGCGTTGATTTATGCTGGACTGACAAAACGACGCAACAATCACACCCACGCATCATCCGACCAACAGAGAATTAGAAATTTTTTTCGTTTTTTTTTCATTTTTGTCTCTTTCAAAACTGTATTTCGCGCAGTGTGCCACACCGTCAATGCCATTGAAAAATTATTCATAAATATCAATTTCGAGTAGAAAAAAAAAAACGCCATTCATTTGAATTGTTTGCTGTCGAACAAGCGACTTGGAATGGTGTTGATGTTGAGTGGCCTATAATCATATCCAGAATGCGAGCCGATCGGAATGTGAGCCATTGTATTCGAATGTGGTTTTAATCAATTAAATGGGTTTGTTTGCGAAATTCGTTTGGAATGCGCCCAAGCACAATGCTTTTCATTCGACTCAATTCAAATCGACTGAGTGATGAAATTGTCCAAAGAGAGAATCGCTTTGATTGAATTCCCGTTGAGATCGGTTCGAGGAAAAACATCGACTTGAATCTGAAGAATCTTTCGAGATTCACGTTTGAACCGTCCAAGTTGACAGCTTATTCTCACAAACACACATATTTACAGATTCCTCACGACACGATGCGACACAACTCGATTAAATGCCGAAAATAAATATGTAAATTTGTAAACAATACACACAATAAATTCGCGATAAGTTGCGATAAATCTCCGATCGACGCAAACGAAATGGCCAACAGTTGTCGATATTTCGTTTCCTTTCTCGGTTCTTTCTCTTATCCTTGTCTCCCTCTCGAATTGTCTTTTCCGCGTGTTTCCCTTCTTTTCTTCGTTTTGCTTCGTCGCCGCTGCCATCGCGTTACATCTCTTTCAGTCTCTCGTCATTTCACGATGCATTCGAATCACAATGTAACATCTTTATCTTCGTCTGTGTCCGCGAATCGATTCAATCGAAATAAATATAAATTCGTATCGATCCGATATTGGCCACAGAACAATAGAACGATATTATGGCCTACGGTTGTGAACATTAAATAATTATTGCACATTCATAAAGTGAGTTCATAAATGCTAGAAGTTATCGCCGTTTCATAGGAGGTCATCACCGCGAATGGCTGGCTCTATTCGAATTTATGATATCCATGTATGCCTGAGTGCAGAAAGTATCCCATTGTGGCTCTTTGCCATTGAACCAATTGCCGTGTGCGTCCCTGTCCCGGGCTCTGTGACGGCCCGCTCAGTCAGCTGCCATGCCCAAAGGCGTTTCATGAGAATTCATCGATGCCATCGCAACGCAATGCTGAAATTCAAATGTCTTGGAATGTTCATATCCTTGCCGGCGCGCGATTGTGAGATTCATTCAATCGTCTGTTCTGCG
>JANSTV010064252.1:0-11545 GCA_027564135.1 Lestremia cinerea
TATCAATTTCTTTGTAAAATCAATAATCGAATGTGGGTTATTCGATACGCTTTACGCAACGATTATTGTTCATGAAAATGTTTTGTTGACCGTTCGGCTCGTGTGTCCGTCCGATGATGAACTGAATGATATTGTTATTAATTGAAACTCGGTGCCGTTTGTTATTTATGGAAATGAATCAAGACGTTTTTTTTTTCGACGATAACAATTGACGATGACGAGGACGAAGATAACGACGAAGACGACAACACATTGACGAACAAAGATGGCAATGGCGACAACAGTAACAATAACAATAACAATGCGACAAGCAAATCAATATTTTCGATCTCGTGCTGTTTGAACATTCAACAGAGATGCCATTGTGCATTGTGTGGATGGGGCAAATGATTGAATTTCGCAAGAAAGTACACTTGCTTGTTGAAAAAACTGAGTCAATTCTCGAGAGCCTGTCTCCGTAATGGGAGAGCGGCCATTGGTGTTCAAGTCAAAGGTCAACAATCGATTTCGATTGAAAGAGTATGCCGATAGGCCGCCCAGTGAAATGTCTATTACTGGCCCGTCACCGGAGCAACGTCCAATCAATTCCTGGCCGAAGTTCATGAAATGCAAATCATTTCAAAAAATTTATCGAAATTGTTTGTGTTTTTTCCAGGCGTTGGACGATAACAAGACCGACGCCCGAATACAAGCGAGCAAACAAACAATTTCATTTGAGCTGATTAAAGTGGCTTTTTGATGATTTGTTTGCCGTATTGATTATCAAAATTGTGTTGATCGCTTGCGAATAATGGACTATCGTTATCGTCCAGAGTTGGTCGCTTGTTGTGATAATTGTGGCGATTGGCAGCCAAGGGCGAATCTATTTTGGGAATTGTGTGTGTTTAAGACGCAGCCCGAGGGGCTTTCCCGCTTGAAGCCTTGTTAGTTGGGTTTGCTGAAGCATTCTCCAGGAAGCGTAGCTGCCAAGCGTCGACTGATGCTATCAAGTTGACATTCAAAATGGAGAGGGAACCAGCAACTGGAAATAAACTTAAATATGCTAAAATTTGCACTCATTCATTCCGCTGTTATTAAAAAAAAATTCCACTGATGCTCGTTTCCCGATGTCGCCACAGCGCATCCCATCGCATCAGATTCGCATGAAAATTCGATTTTTTGAAAACGGAAAAGATGATTCCAGCGTTTTCTTTCATAAAACATCTCGGTCATAATTTCTAAATGGCAAATGTCATTCCGTAACGGTAACAACATCCACCAGAGCGGCATCCATAATGACATTAACATAATAATAAAGTTGACGCCATGATTTTTATTCCGCTTCATAAAACTCAGCTTATTATCCATCATTATTATTCGATTTTGGAATTTGTTTTCATCGTTTTCGAGTGTATGCGTTTGGATTTGATGGGGAATCGCTTCATCCCGTCAATGTTGGAGTTGAAGGGTGAGCGGGACGTTTAAAATGGTACTTGAGTTGGTGGTTGACCTCTGGCCGGTGCCATTGTTGAACGTTGCTCTGAATACCAACACGGAAACGAGACTACGTCATTTTTCCAGCGGCTTTGCATTGACGAATCTCCCGCTTCGTTGAAATGGATAAACGGCTGAAAAGACGACCCCAAAGTTGGATGGAATTATTCATAATCGCTATTTCATTTTGCGCTCGACCGTAATCCATGAAAGGCCTCATCGAGAAAAGTGGAAAATCATCCCAAATAGCATTCAAAATGAGAATTAGAAATACGCTTTCGCAGCATTTCGAACAATGGCCCCAAATGGAGAGTTGGCAACACAGAATTGTAGGTTGATAAACGATTTGCTTGACTCGGAAGAGCACTCGATTGCGCGAATGCGAGATTCAATTGGAGTCGCTCATTCGCAAATGAGTTGCTTTGCTGTCGAGCTGCCGAGTTGCCAAGTGCTTCAACTTGAAGTAATTATCACAGAGTTTGAGTGGTTGACCTTTCGCCAGAGAACCGATCGAATTGTACCAACTGGTTGCTAGGAATATTCCACAATCTACTAATTTTCTGTTTCAATATTGGCATTTCGTCGTATCGATGCGTACGAGATGCCAGTCCCATCGAGTGGGCTCAACGCGTCATCGTCACCACGCATCATCTCTTGGAGTTTCTGCAGATGACAAATTGAGCAAACACTTTTTCGAAGATGTTTTTTCTTTCATTTTTAAAATCAATATTCAATTCAAGTGTTCGGAGCTCTTATTTCGGTGATGATGAATCACAATCGATTGACACGAAAGAACGTGGGCCTGTACTCTAAACCGGTTGCTGGCACCCACCATGCCATCTGCCATAGTTTTGATAGTTGGCGACATCACTCATCGGGAAATGTGTCTGTGTGTGAGAGTGTATGTGTGATGACGTCACTCGTTGATGACGATGACGATAATGATTTCAATTGAGCTGCCTTCCCAGCTCCGACGCTTGAAAACTTTTGCGAAAATCGTCGTTTGACTGGAAACCAACCCTGGCCTATTATTCAAAGGTAAACAAAACGATGTGTCAGATCTGCGGAAAACTCCAAGTGATTGCTCTGAATAATGGGATGTGTTTGAATGAGTTTTAATGAAATTCAAAATATCATGACGTGATTAAAAACTTTGCCATCGCGAGCAATTCTTACGAGCGAATGCATGCGGTGCGATGTGAATTGGCGAAAATACACTCACTCAACATGTTCAATTAATAAAAGCATGAATTTTGATGTGTTTTTCATGTGACAAGAAAGGTTTTCGTTCCAAACGGAAATGATTAATGACTCTGCGCCACCTTCACCACCACCAATACCACTGCCACCATCGTCACCAGCGCACGTACGATTCGATTCGCGCGACTACAACCGCCTCTCAACCCCCCAGCCCCCAGCATCGACATGAAACGACGGTGAATTACATTCGAGCCAATCGAAATTTTTGGTATTTCGCAATCGATTTCGAGAGCGTTATTCGCTGCTTTTCGGTGAATTGTTTCGGGTTAATCACCCTAATCATCATCAATCAGTGCGCCAAGAAAGATGAATGATGAGTAAACTGACAGGCTGATGCGATTCGAAAGTCGAAACGAAGCAATCAACCAATGGAATTTGTCAATAGATGCCTTGAAGTGTGCTTTTGCTGTGTCAAACATTCGAAATCACTTTGCTGCGATTGGCGGTCGCGATTGTGTGTGTGTGCGTCATTGCAATTTCAACAGCTTTCGGCCAAAAGGAATAGAAAAACCACTTGAAGACGAGCAACGAGATCCCCAAAGTGCTTATTTTTCTAAACGAAACGAAATGCATACCAAAATAGAATTTCCGAAGCAAAAAAACAAAAAAAAAAGCAAAATTGTTTACGTGCGATGAAATTCTATTGTAAAAACATAAATATCTCCCATCCATGCTCCATCATCTGAGCGAGAAACTATTTCGGTTCAGTTTTCAACGATCGCCGTTTGCCGAAGACCCGAAATCACTGAGAGGCATCGGCTCCACTTCTTTCTTCTTCTTCTTTTTCCGGCTGTTGATGTTGTTGTTGTTGCTGGCGTTTTGTGCAAAGCGCTTTGCTCAACTAGCCATGGCCAGTCGGCTGTGCTGAAAGCATATCCCATTGTCTATCCCAGCACATAATGAAATCATAGCCGTCTTTCTGGCGGCATTTGTTGAGCAGATTTTTTCCTCATGACTTTTTCCCTTCTCGACTTCGGCATCGGTTTTTTTCTCTTTTTTTCGTTTTTTTTGCTCACTCCGTGACAAAAAGCACATAAAACCAACAACCAATCTGAACGTCGAATTGTTCCGCCCATCGATAAGCGGGTTACTGCATGCCGTTCCGCAAGGATATTGCCTTGTCGGGGCCGTTTGTTGCCGTTGGTGCTGTTCACTTTGCTCTGTCATTCGACGAAATGAAATTAGCTTATTTTTATGTTATTTCTGTGCCACATCCTCTGTTTACAGCTAATCGATGCATCCGTTGGTGGAGCATGCTGGGATTGAATGAGCAATTGTCTTGTGAATTTGAGATTTTCAATTCTAGCTGGGATTCATTTCGATTCTCCAGACACTGCCCTCATGCTGATTTATACGTTGTTTTTAAATCGTGAATCGGCGTCACCGATGTCAAATCAATAAAATCGATTCCTCAATCGGAACAAAGCACAGGCGTTTCACAAAAATTTCTTCCTTCAGAAGGTCATGATGTTCCACAAAAGTTTAATTTCGTCCTTCAATTGTTCCCCCTCCATTCCGCATTCGTTCCGTTTCGATTGAATTCCATTCTACACGATTCGATTCGGCTCGATTAGTATCAATGGAGCTTCGATTATTTACATACTCACACATGACCACATTCTGGGAAACACACACACACACACATTCACACGAGCACCTCCATTGGCAGCGCCCCATAACCATACGTTTTGATTGTCTTTGTGATTCCGCTGCAGGATAATCGTGAAACGTGAATTTTTGTTTAAAACGACTAATTTATAGACTGGCTCCAGTACCATCAACTCTTCCACAACCACCGCAACCACCACCACCAGTAGCATCATCGTGCACGTACACAGTTGGATGGCGTAAAACGCCTATTTAATGAATCATTTCAGCATGACAATTTGTGTGATTACCGAACGAATTGTGTGCCATTATGCGATGTATGTGAAAATGAAAATTCTTTTGGTCGTCGCCATAGCTGGGCGTGCGTTGGTGTTTGTCGTAAATGTGTGTGTGAGAGAGAGTGAATGAATGAGTGAAACAATATAAATTTGACGTCTTATCGACTCGACGGTGCGACATTGGGAACAACAACAACAACCTCATCAACATACCGACGACAATGATGAGGTCGACGCCGACAGCTATGATGCGTGTGACGTGATGACGAGGACAACGACATTCAATCAATATATCGTTGTCTCTTTCATCGCCAAAAGCATTTGTCTTCCCTCCAAAACCTGTGCCGTCATTCTCGCATGGCATGTCTTCAGCCATTATTCAATGAAAAACAATTAGAAAACACCGGATGGATATTCGGAAATCGCATTATCATCGTCATTCATCCAAATGAAAATGTAAATCAAATGTATGCTCCGATTTTATGGAAATTGAACATGAAATTTTATGTTATTGTTTATGATTTGAGCGTTAATTAAAAGTTCTCGAATGGTGGATTGCCGGGCATTAATGGGGTTCATTCGGGATTTTAACGATAATTAAAGTCAAGGGTGTGTCGTCCGGTCGACCATTGTGCCGGATGGCAGTATTCGTGGCGGTGTGCGTCACGGTGAAGGGATGTCAACGAGTTGTATATAATTCCCTCGAACTTGACAGCCAAATGACACACACACCTCGGCGGCTTCCATCCGGAGAGCATTCTACCGTTCCGGAAGTAGCCCCCAACAGGTGTCAGTCATATCGTTTCGAATGGAAAACCGCCAACCGTTCATTTGTGATCCCAGCGGAGTTCCTTGCCAGCGCTCATTGCCATCGCAATCGAACGGTGCGAGCTCGACGCGCGAAACAACAGAGGAAAACCCAAAATCGTAAAATTGAAATAACATTCAAACGAGAAAAAAGAAAAAAAAATTAAAATTCACTAAATCGCCGATAATCGCCGACATAAAACCAACATTTTGAGCAATTTGAAGCAATTCTTCACGTTTCGCGAGCTCTGCGCTGTAATGGTGTGCGCACACGGCTATATAATTCACGCGTGATTAATATTTATAGCAATAGATCTCGTAATAAAATATTCAGTCAACATTGCAAATGAGTCGATTGTTTCGAATGGACACTTTGCGATGGCAACCGTCGACTGCGGTCGTTCAGTTTGAACGAACACGCCGACTGGACGCTTCTCGGAGATCGAGAATGACATCAACACAACTGAGAGAAGGGAATTTGCATCGATTCAAGCATCTTGCCCACATTTAGGGCAGACCAGACAGCCATCCGGCCCGACAACCAGTCGCACCAATACCAAAATGAAAAACGGCTGCAATGCGGTTCGGAATGAGCCAGCTACACAACCATTCACAACGACCAACCAAAATACACAGAAAAATAAAATAAAAAATGTATTTCAACGAAGAACATTTCAAGAGAAATGAATGTCTTGGATTGATGCCAATGCCGAATATTATATTTAAAATATTCTTCTTCTTCGTTTCTTTTCTCACAACTATCGCTTGTTTGAAATTGTAAAAAGAACAAGTTGATCGACTAGCGATGATGCCAGTGTGTGAGCGAGATAGTAGTCGGACGAAAAATTCGGCAGAGTTGAATTTCGAGTCGGGTGATTATTTAAAATCGGTTTTTAGGGAAATTGTCTAGGTTTTCGAATGCAGTTATGCTCTGAATAATTATCGTTCTGAGAAGCGGTTTGAAGCAGTTCGACACGATGCAAGCCGAACGATGGCGAACGGTGAATCAGTGCCGTTAAGCTGCAGGGATCACCGTGAGCACGGTTCTGTGCTTGAATTCCAACGCCACCCATCACTTGACCAAAGCCCATCCAAATCCCTGTTTCACTGTCAAACCAACAGCTGCACAAACACACACGGCCAACCACCAAACCGTAAACAACCCAACAACTAACCGCTTCAGCTCACGTCCATCGACGACGAATCAACACGAGCTCATTCATTATTCATAATGCAGTTATAATTCGTAATGGGACCCGTTCGCTGGACGTTTTCAAATATTCATTGATTATATAACTAATTGATAAAATATTGTCCATTTTCATCGGCTGTGCGTGTGCGTGTGTGTGTGTGAAGGTCCGATGCGACGTGCTGCGTTGCCGTTGCGGTGCTGCAGTCGATTTATTGCCGTCAGAAAACTGGTGCACATTACGCAGCTAATTGTTCCGTCCGAGCGTAAATTTCCATTGGCAACGCACAAACGACACAGACAGAATACACTTTGATTTCAGCTGGGCTCGGTTTCAATGTATTTGCTGGCATATGTCAAGCATATCACGTGACATGTGATTGACTTGTTTTTGTAGCGCGCTTTTCTGAATCCACCCGACGTGATAAACAACGAAACGAATTCAATGCTCATCGCTGAGGCCGACCGATCGGAACGAAAGAAATCCATTTCGATTGGAGGCACAATGGCAATGTGTTAAATTTCGAAGCGAATGCAAATATTTATAAACAGCTCAAATTTCAGTGCTGATAATTTTTCCATAAGCGTTGATTTTGCGCTTTGCGTCGCAACCATTGCGTTGAGACATTTTCCAATTCAGTGTCGGCCAGTCGATTGATTTTTGCAGGCGACCCAGTCTGTTGGTCGGTGGTCCGGTCGGTCGGGTGACATCAGAGCAAGTCGTGGTAAATCATGTTTGTTCTCCCGGCAAATGAACCCCTCAGAGACGCTCCACATCTCGGTGAATGACTCACAATACGGAACCGTACGATGGATGGCGACATCGTTTTATATGAATTTATGACTGTATGTCGCTCTGGGTCTGAGCACGCACAGTCGAATCCATCTCTTTTCAATGCACAACACCAGCGACGTGCAAACACAATCACCATAAAAGTCTTAGTCAGACATTTGTCGAATGCGGATAAATTATCTACTACGTGTCATTTAACGGTTGTTATCAGCGCATTTCAAGACTCGAATCGCGCTTAATGATAAATGTTACTATCGTTTATGGTTTGCGCATTTAATTCCCGATTCGCCGCAAGAAGTTGCTTCATTTCGATTGCAATTTGGCGCGACACTTGAACGAAAAGTTGCCAAAGTTTTCGGTGGTTCGAAATGTTCGACAAGTTTTTCGCAAAACTCAAGATAAACTCATAAAATTCAACCGAAACAGATGATATATCCCATGTGTCTCATCTCGGTCAGAGAGAATTTCTAACGAAAACACAGCAATTCAGACGAATTTTCGATAATAAAAATCGAGTCGTTTTCGTGATTGTGTTTATTTTGATTTCATCCAACGGTTACGGTTTAATCGACAAATACCTTGGAGCGAATGGAACGGAATAGTCGTTTGGCGGAGGCTCATACCGCGACCGGGACATCGGTCGTGTAATTAACGAACCCACAGAGTCTCATCTATTGCGTCTGGATGGGAAATGAATCGCTTTTCTGCAGTCATTATTATTTTCAAATTGATGGAATGCGATAAGTTACGGTGGCATTGGCGAAGCCATTCGAAACAATTACATTTTGAATGCCAAAAAGCCAGAACAACAACAACACTCATCGCCACCATTACCGCAAAAATATAATCACAAAATGCAATTAAATGCAATCGCTGACTGCCGTTGCATTTCATTTGCAAATAGTCCAATTGATTTCACACACTCTGCATGCATCGTTGACGTCGTCACCGTCGTCATCAGTGCAATGACATGCCAACGTCAATCATGTGGAAAATGATGAAAACCTAAAAATAATTCACAATCGAAATAGCGAAATGAAGTAATAATTCAAGCGCAATGGAATGCGACAATTGCTCGGGTCAAATTACAAGTGCTGCCATTTTGGCCTCTCCTTCAGAGATCGAGTGGCAGAACGAATGCGATAAGAGCTTGACCCGGAATCGCATCTCACTGCAGTCGGGCAATCAACTGAATCGACTTTAAGTCCTGGTGAATTACGACGGTGGATTTTGAGCGAGAAACAAACTCGAAAATAGTTTTATCATAAATTTCGCATAATCAACTCGGACGGAATGCGGTGATCCAGTTGGAAACCATCGTCTATTGTTTATCGATTGGCGTGAATGTGTGCGTGCGTTAGTATCTGTAACTGAGCTTGCCTCAATTATGACACGCCAGCCAAAATAAACACACACCAGAAATGATAATGATTCGAGTGTCGGCGACATGGTGCTTGCCTTTCGGGCATCGAATCAATTAATTTCGTCTCTGTTGGATTGCCGGGGATCGGCAAATCAGATATTATCGAAAATGGTTCGGCTTGGAATTCGTCGCAGTCCAGTTGAATCGATTCGATTCGATCCCCAAAACAATGTCGATTGTAAATAAAAACGAGAATTTTCATATAATTTCCTGCTCGATTTGCCATCTCATTCCGTTGGCAAAGCATTATTTTCTCTTCATTTTATTTTTATTTTTCGTTCGATCGAAACGATTCGGATTTTATTGCTTTGCACATATTTGTCGTTGGTCATCGGATGGAATACGTTGATGCCGTTGCCGAACAAACACCGGATTGTTGATATTCCGTGAGATAACCGCTTGGAAACAGTTGCTCCGCTACATAGCAATGCCATTGAGCTATTGTTTATTGCTTGACCGGAACGATTGATTGCCGTCAAAGCATTGAATTTTATCCAACATTTTTCTTTTTTGAATGAGTTTCTGTGAGAAAACGAGCCTCATTTGTCATTCACTCATCATTCATCGCATCGTTTGATTTTCCGTAATTCATTTTGTAAATCATCATCATCATTCTTATTCTTATGATTATTATTGAAAGTTTTTCGATAAATGCCCTGGGTCCGTTTCGGAATGACACTTAGCGTAGCTTAGTCGCCTGTAGGTAGCCTTCCCAGGGATCTGCTCATCGGGAGGATGCTCTTCGTTCGATTGCCATGAAGTCAAGTGACATTCCATTGGTCATTCAACAGCATCCCTTCCGACAGTCATTCTGAGAACGGATCCACCGTCTCCAGCCTCCCCCTCACTCTCCTCCTCCCACCACCATTGGCGATTGAATTAGCGGTTTTATCTTCCCAAAAATTTTCGTTGCAAGCAAAGTGAATCCAATTTTGAAAGAATCAACTACAAAAAAACAAACACTAACCAAATTCCAACCTCAATCAACAGGCAGTCATAGATCTAATAATTTGTATTCAGTCATTTATTATGGAGATTCAGAGGTCGAAGTGGGTGAACCGTTTTCCATAACTTGTATTGTGTCAATCACCGAACCGATTGAATGGTACAAAGACGGTGAATTGATTAAGAATCAACAGCAACACAATCAACTGCATGACAGTAATAACATACGTCATGGAAAGAACGATTTTATATTCGTTGAAACCGACACCAATGACGATGATGATGATGATGATGAAGATGGTGATGGTGAGGGTATTGTCGATGAAGGTATTTTTCGATTTTGTTGTTGTTTTAGAGTAAAAACTGCTATTGATTTGCCAACCGAAAGATCCTGAATCGATGCGTTCCCCTCGAATCCACCCAGAAAATCGATCGCTGTATCTCAGGTGTCGTTTGCAAAGCAAAACAAAATGCCTGCAAAATCAACTGTACGGCATTCGCAAACGACGCTCATTTTGGGGCGAAAGAAAAAGCTTACAGCAAATGTAAAAGCTTTTAGCTTTAAAGCTCTATACCTCCAGCAAGCTCAACCTTCCTCCAACTACGAACTCGCTTAGCGAATTCTTCCCGTTCCAAACGCTGATGGAAAACATCCATCTTTCACCCTTGAATGCAATTACTGATCGCAACTAACGTAATATTTCCCGACCGCAGAATTCCTGTGTGTCATTTGCCACCGAATGGCTGAAGGAGTTCGAGGAAAATTGCTATTGTTGCCGCAACAATGCCGAACAAAAAGACAACAACAACAAAAAAAGAAGAAAAAAAAACGAAAAACAATAATTCGTTCCGTTCGTCTGACAGCATTGATGCATTTATGACATTCGAGATGGCATTTCTCATCGTTGTTTGTTCATTGAATAATCGAAATGACGACAACATCAACATTGTGACGTTGTTGTTGTTGCTGGCTGCTTTGGGAAATAATTTTGCAAAATTTTCTTGTTGCTTTCTTTGTTATTCAATTTCAATGCGATGTCGTGGTTCAACTTTTGATTGAAACTATTATCGTTGTTTGACAAATGGAGTTATTCGAGCAGTTTTGCGGGATTGATTGAGAGCCTTCTGGATCGTTGATGGTTGCAAGGAATTTGGAATTTATTCAATTTGCTGTGAACAGCAAATGCCATTGAATTCGATTTGTTTTCAAATCAAAGAATCCATTCGGTGTAAAGTAGCCGTCAAATGACGTTTTAAGGCGAAAATTCCATTTGAAATGGTATTGATTTTGTGCTGTGGCGCGCTTAAGCAAAAATGGCAAAGCGGAAAAGCACCGAAATTGGCTTTTCACGTGTGTCGATCAATCCATTTCGAAGCGGCAACACATTGCACGTTGAGCCCTGCACCATTAGTCGCAGCAGAATGTTTAATTTTCCAAGTGGAAACATTCATCTCATTCTGAATGACGTCATTCGAATCCATAGCATGCCATACCATGGTCTATCGAAATTGCATCGCTCTCCGAAAACCGTATGCCATTCATTTCATCGTCTGCTCAACGCAATCAATTAAAGATGAAATTGAATTCAGGCAATGATATCAGCATCCGACATGCGATAGCATTTCGAAAGAATTTCAACAATTTCAGCGATGTGGCTGAGCGGCTGGCTGGCTGGCTGGCTCACTGTGGCCGGTTGACGGTGTTGTTATTTCACCGAATCGACGTGTTTTGTTTATGTTTCCTATCGAAAGTAAAAAAATTAATTCCC
>JANSTV010064263.1:0-11544 GCA_027564135.1 Lestremia cinerea
GCAAAACATGATCCTCCTACAATCGACGAAAATCAACCGCGCTCAACCTACCGCATTCAAAATGGTCAAATATTTGAATTTTCCTCCGAAGCCCCCGAAACGATTCCATGCTGGATGATCCTTTGGCGGCACAACATGGTAGAAATCGTAGTATAGGCCATACCAGAACTGTACAGCGGCGATGACGTGCATCAATGTGCGAAGTGCCAAGAATACACCGCGATTCCACTGATCTGCTTTTCCGGTACCCATTTTCTTTCAGCCACAAGACTTTCAATCAAAACCAAAATGCTTCGTTTTACGACCAAACAACACCGCACCGATGCCTGTTCAACACTAATCGACGATTCTGCTTGCAAACAAACACGATTTCGCTATCGGAATGGACGCATAGGCTACGACCGATCAAAGGCGATAAACCAAACTAATCGGGTTTACGATGGCCAATTACCAACATTCACTTGTGGTTACTGCAGATGGTTTGACATTTGAGCGGTCAGCATCTTCGCCGTAAATCTTGACAGGTTTGGGTTCAATGTCATGGCGCTGCTGGAGAGGCGACTGATTTCGTTGGGGTATTCAGGCCGATGCCGTCATTTGTTGGGCAATCTCACAGCACATTCATGAGCCCAACGGAATGTTCGAAGGAAATTCATCGAGAAGAAAACGCAAAAGGCCAATCCCATGACCGCCTACAGGCAAGCAATCCGGAAAACACCTGACCGAGCCAATTGCGAAACGAAATGTCGACGAGCGTAACTCGCATCGGGCAACAAACTGGGCGACATGTTCGAAACTCGTACGTAATCGTGTCATATGACTTTGACAGCAATTTTTCCATTCCGAATATCACTTCATTTTTATCAAGGCGACTGTGTCGACTTAAAATTGAGAAAAAAATTCTTTATTTCATTTTTGGTAAGTGATTAAATAAGGAGCGCCTCGCGTTTGTTTGTTTGCTCGAGGGAAATTCTCGGCAGCTCTTCGCAACTGATTGCTGGAAACTAATTGGAGACGATTTTCTTTTTCTATTCGTTTCTCGTGCTCTTTTGGAACATCGAATTTTAGTGGAATTTCCTTCAGACGTAAAATCAATAATCCATCAAAATGGCTCTTAGCGATGCTGACGTTCAAAAACAAGTAAGTTTTTTTCGGGGAAATTGTTTTTGGGGAACTGCTTCTGGATGAGGCACGGGTGGCGGATTGAGGTCCGTGAAATTTCGGGGTGATTTCGGTTTGGGTGTTTGGAAAAACGGAATATTTTGCGCGAAATGACAGCTTTTTTCCAAACGACGAGGTCACATGATCGATGTCATGTGAACGATGCAACTGATATCTCAGTCGATGGATTTCGATGGAAATTTCGATTCGATGTGGTTTTTGATGAATGAAAGGGTTCGCAAATGGTCGATTCGAGCTTTTCGACGAATTTTCGGGAAAATTTCATCAAAATTTCCCCAAATCACATGATCGATCAATCACCGATTCCCGATGTGATAATCGAATGGCAAACTAATTCCAATTGCCTTCAAACAGATCAAGCATATGATGGCTTTCATTGAGCAAGAAGCCAATGAAAAAGCCGAAGAAATCGATGCTAAAGCCGAGGAGGAGTTCAACATTGAAAAGGGACGTTTGGTTCAACAACAACGTCTCAAGATCATGGAATACTACGAGAAGAAGGAGAAGCAAGTTGAATTGCAAAAGAAAATTCAATCGTCCAACATGTTGAATCAAGCCCGTTTGAAGGTGAGTGGGTGGCGGAGGCGCAGCTGAGAAGACGTCAACATGCTAATCTAACATGAATTTGCAGGTGCTCAAAGTGCGCGAAGATCATGTTCGCAGCGTTTTGGAAGAGGCACGTCGCCGTTTGGGTGAAGTCACAAAGGATCAAGCCAAATATGCCGAAGTCTTGTACACGTTGATTGTCCAAGGAATGTACCAATTGATGGAGGCCAAGATCCACATCAAGGGACGTCAAGTTGACCATGACTTGATCCAGAGCGTGTTGCCAAAAGCCGTTGAGGAATACAAGAGCAAAGCGAAGAAGGACACCGTCGTCACATTGGACACCGAGAGCTTCTTGAACCCTGACACCTGCGGTGGCATTGAATTGACCGGAATGAATGGTCGCATTCGCGTAAGTAGACCTGATCCGACCATCAAACGCGGCAGACATCTAATCGAACCATTCGCTTCCCATCCACAGGTGCCAAACACTTTGGAATCCCGTTTGGAATTGATTTCACAGCAATTGATTCCCGAAATCCGTACTGCATTGTTCGGTCGCAATCCAAGCCGTAAATTCTCCGATTAAATTCTTGTTTTGTTGTTTTCGACACGTTTGTCGCCCAGGGCGCCCACTTCCAAACACCGTGTATATTCAGATGATCGACATCCAAACAAAAGCTATATATTTTTTGTCCCATCCCGTTGCCCTCGCCCCTCCCCAAAAACAACCGTTGCTTGCATAAAATTTGATGAAAACACATTCCCGCTGATCAAACTTATTTTCAAATGCTAACCATCACCGGCTGAGCCACGATGAAACCGCACACAACATCGAGCCAAACCCACACACACCCGCAGAAGCGAGTCGGCTGGAATGTTCTGTTCAGATCCCCTCCCGTCCGCGTTGCGTCGCTGATGCCTGGCTGCCATCATCCGGCATCATTTCAGTTTGTTTTTAATCGGCTTTGAGTTTTGTTTCACTCGACGTCGGGCTTTGGTGGCGCGTCGAAACAATGGAAATTGTTGAGAATTTCTTCAGAAAATGGATGTTCAATTGCAAAGTATTTCAAAATCATAGAGTTATTGTGTAAGTTTAACGAGAAATGTTGATGTAAAAAGCAAATATTAAATAAAAAATCGAACAATGTTTATTGAAAGTTCTTTCAAATTTGATTCAAACGAATAAATCTGAGGTCTATTAGAGTTTATTGACAATACGATTGGTGTTGTTTGATTGTTCTTCTGCTTGCAAACAGGGAGTGAAGGTGAAGCGTCAAACCCGTTTCGAGTTAGTCGAACGGGGTGCGTTCGGTCGACGAGCATCGATCGATTAAACATTCTTATCGAAGCGAATCAATTAGAGGCAATAAACGAACCGACAGCTGTTCGATTTCGACCCCACCTGCGAGTCGGTGGGGCTTTGCCGAATCCTCACGTGAATCACGAATCTTCAGACCACCACCCGCCCAGCACCCCCACCAAAATGAGCAAAAGCAACCGCTTACCAAACACCAATAAGTCAAATAACGGCTGCGACCTCCCAGCCCGTGGCGAATCATCCGATGCTGCCACTCGGTCGGGAAAACGACGTGATTGAAATCGTAGTAGATCCCGTACAGATACTGTGCCAGAGTGACCAGATGGCAGGTGAACACAAACGCCCGAGATTTATACAACTTCACATTGGTCATCCTGAAATGCCCGACAAGACTCGTTCCGCAAAACCGAAAAAAACTTGACAAACTGTTCGAATTCCACAGAAAACACAATCCACTTGTTCACTGCACTTTCGTGACCGACTGGAAAAAAGCACACCAACCGCCGATGGAATGACAAACGACACGGGAAAATATCAATAATAACGTAATGCTATCGTGTTCAAGGTGTCCCATAGCGGCATCGGTTGCGAGGTGGAAAACGCGGTGAACGAAATTGAATTGGTGGAGGCAAATGCTATTATTGCTGCACGATTTCGAAATCGCATCGATTCGGCGGTGGAACAACTGGCTGTGCGATGGTTGATGGTCGTCGTAATGAATCGATGGGCAAAAGACGTGGGTGGGTTGTGTGTTGGTGATGCAGCTCATGTGTCGCTGCTTACTGGGACGAATCGACAAATCGAATTAAAGGCAATCGGAACGATCAATATCCGGGGAGTCGTTCGAAGCAACTGTCTCGCGATGGAATAATCTCCGAAATCAAGTTGAACTCTGAACCAAAATAGACCATTGATTGACCGGTGACGTGTGCTGTTATTTGTGGACGACTCGCTTGGGAGAAGACTCAGCTGTCGGAATCCGCTCAAACGTTGACCTTGACCTCTGACTCGACCTCGACCTTGAATGACGACCCCAAGGAAAACGTTCAACAGAGTGTTGCTCGCCCCGGCAGAGGGAGCGATTTCGTCACTCCAAAGGCCAAACGTCCCCTCCACCACAGATCATAAACGAAAACCACAATTTCAACAATAAAAATTTGCTTTTATTCAATTTCAAATGGTTGCTTGGTTTGTTGTTGTTGTGGATTGGATTTTAGGTACGGCTTTTCATAACAAAATTCATATTTGAAGATCGTGTCGTTTGTGGCTTTGTGTTGTGTCGCAACTGACGTCGGAACCGTTGAAGCTCATCACCGGTGATCTGCTCGTCACCTCCGAAACGTTCGCACAATATCCGGCGTCGGTCGCGTTTTGCGTGTTTTCATTTGGTTTGCTTTGTTTTGTTGTTGTAAAAACCCAAAAAAATAGCATTTAATTTTGAATTTATTGGTGAATATCCTCCCATTTATCTCGATTTTTTTCTTTAAAAATATATATCACATGAGTCCCGGGCGGCGAACCGACCCGAAAGCACACCATCTCTGTTTATTTCTGAATCGAAATAAAATAAATATTTGTGTGTTTGCGCCGAAGGGGCTTTCGATGCGAGATCGAGCGCCGTGCTTCGTTGGGAAACGTCCCCCTGGCCGGAGCACCGTCGATGGAACGACGCTCAGGACGGAGGGTGGCTCCCATCGAATATCCCGTCTCGAAGTCGACAACCGTTTCGGTGGTTTTTGTCTTGTTTTTTTTTTTTGTTATTTTTTTTTTGCTTATTTTTTATTAAATAATTTGCCATTTATTATCGATAATTCATAGTTTTTGTTATATCTGTTCGCATTGTTTACTTTTCAACTCTAATGATTGGTTGGATCCGTGAAATTCTCTTCGCTAATTGATTCATTGTCGCCTAAAAATGTGATCCAATCGGTGCAAAATAACATGAATTTTCATTTGATTTCAAAACGAGTAATTTCGAAAGGGGAAAAAACAACGGACAAAAATGAAAAAAAAAATTAATTTTAAATTCTAAGAACAACATAAATATGAACGATCTAGCTCGCTTCCATTTCGGTCCATCAGATATTTACATTTCACAAATTCACAAGTTTCAATGATTATTTACATCACTGCCCCGCCGGGGTGGGGCATCGCCGCAATGGAAGATCCGGTCTCGTATCGGTCTCGACATGCTCGGCATCCAATGCGTTGACCAGAGACCAACGGGCGGTTCCTCTATTCCTGTCCAAATCCTTCCGTTTCTTCGATGGCATAATTCAGTTTCTCAACTAATTGATCGTAGCTTTTGTACGGTGGCAGATCGAGACGATTGAAGCATGTGTGGGATCGTGGTAACCAAGTCTCCTTGCCGACCTTCTCAATGCAGTAGCGTTGCGGTCCATTCGAGCCCATCAATTCCTGGAAAAATATGATTCGAGGGTTCATGATTAGTTCGACCAATCCTCGTAGATGCGACGAGGGAATACTCACAGCAAAACCTCCGACTGGGACTCGACAAGTGCCTGTCACGAATTGCAGCAATCGTGTGCGTTTCTCATTGTCCGAGTCACGAACAAACTGTTGAGATCAAATGGATTCGTTAGGGAGGGAACTCGCAGGTGTGCGGATCAAGAGCTTACCTGCCAGAACCATGCAACTTGCTTGCTGTTGCGATTATAGTGTCGATAGATGGTGTTTCGTTGCCAGTCGTCCACGTCGATCTCCTGCATGCCGCACAGCATCAATTCTAACTCGCGCTCGTCAAAGTATTTCAACCATTCCAATGGCACGACCTCGTTGAAACCCTCGAGGAATGTCTTTGTTTGTTGTTCGATGCCTCTGAAAAGTGATTGTCGGTTGAAAACCCTGTTTGCGGCTCCGACGCGCGTTCACCACTCACCTGGTCATTCGCCATTCGGTCATCAAAGAAATGTACTCCTCCTTGTTCTCCTCGGTGACGCGCAACTTATCGCCGTCATCCTTCAATTCGTGATGCAAAATCTGTCCGAGCACCTCAAAGTCCACGCTGAACCACAATTCCAGGCCGCATTCATCGATGTTGTTGTCGCGCACCCAAATCAGCGAGTTGTAGAATTCCGGATCGATGGTTTCAATGTCCTTGGTGGTCAGCTTCTTGTTCAGCATGCGCTTGTAGAAGGGCATCGTGAAGCCCGAGTAGATGAATTTCGAATGGAATAGTGCGATTGCAATGAAACGACCGATGAATTTGAAATACTGCAAGTGGTCGGGGTTCACGTAGCTGGCCGGATTTATTTGCAACGAGTAGTTGTTTTTGTTGGCGTACTCGAAGAGACAGTACATTGGGTTGAGGACCTCGTGCGACAGCAGGAAGAACCATTCGCGAGACACACCGCCGTAGTCCAAGCCTTCCTCGCCTCTCTGAAATGACAACGTTCAAATGGTTAGCTACCGAATCGATGAGAGACTCTGAGAGGTGAATCGATACTCACGAAGATGATGTACAGCCGTCGACGCAGCTCGTAAGCGGGCAACCGCATAATTTGATGATACGAATCCTCGAAGAGCGTTTGCCGGGTAACGGTGATTTTGATATGTGACGGAAGAGCATTGCTCTGACACAAATATCGGAACTGGCTCAGCTTCCATCGGAATGATCGTTCGTAGGCGCGTGGCACGCCGTACACTCCCTTCACGCCCTTGGCAGCACCGGGTCGTGGATCCTCGAAGGTGGTCTTGCGTGTGTTGTGATCGACGAAGAATCGTTCGCCGGTGGCGGTGTAGCGAATCTCCCAGCCAGGTGGCAGTGGACCTTCGTTTATCAAGCTCACCTCCTGACCTTGGGTGCGTGGATCCTCCCACTGCGTTGTCCGGTTCTTGTGGTTCACGAAATAAACTCGATTGTCCGGCTGGATGCGTTTCTCCCAGCCATCGGGCAGAGCGCCAAGACCATCGTCCTCCTCCTGTATTGCAGCACCAGCAGTGGCCTGTTGAGACTGTTGCGGATACAAAAATCGTTGATTACCCTGTTGGACGACGTGCGTGCGCTGATTCTGCCAGTGAGCGAAATGCATCAATCGCTCACTGTTTGGTCGTTGCCAGGTGGTCGTTCTGGTGTTGTGGTCGACGTAGTAGACACGACCGCGCGGATCACGACGAATCTCCCAGCCGGGTGGCAATGGCGTTGGCTTCTCCCAGTACGTCGAACGTGTGTTGTGATCCACATAGTACCGTCGACCGAATTGATCAAAACGAATTTCCCAACCGGCTGGTAGGGGTTCGTCATCGGTCGAGGTTTGTGCCTGCAGTTGTTGATCGGCCACATTCGAAACGGGGGCTGGATTCCCATTGCCGTTCATGGGGAGTGATTGTGGTGACTGGGCTGCTGGAGCTCCACCAACAGGAGCTCCCATTGGCGTCAAAGATCCGTCGGAATGGTTCAGCGACATCGGTGGATGGACCAGCATTCGTTGCTGATTCGGTGACACGCCGTTGCATTGAGGACCAGGTGGCTGCTGGTCCCAATTGATGCCACTGTTTCGATTGGCCGGACATGCCCCCGGCAGTGAAGCTGTACGAGAATCATCTGCGCTCCAGCTGACGTCACTGTTGGTCCGTCGAACGACCGCATCCGTCGGTGGAACCCTGGGACTACGAAGGTCACATAACGACGTCGGACCAGCGAAAGCCGTCTCATTCACAATTCCTGCCGAACCGGTCGATCCATTCGAAGACGTGCTCCGCAATCGCATTCGAGCCCGGATACCACCGTATAATATGCTGCTACGGCCATTCGCTCCACTACATCCCGGCTCACTAGTGGCCGCCAAGTCCACACTGCATCCATTCCCCCCGTTCGGCAACGCCTGTGGTTGCGTCCCAGCACCGATGTTCTCGATTTTCAATCCATTCAGAACCGCCACCAATTCACCCGTCTTCGATCGGCCGTCCGTCTTCGAATTGCCCAGCAAGTCCATGTTCAATTCGAGATTCTCGCAACGGCCCTGATAGTGTTCGAGAATCAAGCCCAAATGCACCGTTCGTTCACCGAGCAGGGCGTCTTTCAGAAACGAAGAATGGTCCAACACGCGAAACATGATTTCGGATGTGGGCGTGACGAGCACCGTAAAGTCTTCGTTCCATTTCGGCAGGTACGTGTGCTTGACCACGTCCGTCTTCCGTATGCTCTTGCTGTCGATCGACAATTCAACGTAGGGGTTTGGCTTGAAGATGCCATTGCTCCGCAGCGACGCGCCTTCAACTGGAATCGGAAAGAAATGCGTCAATCTCATGGGAAATCCCCACATGCTGCGTCACTCACTCGTTATATTCAGCTGATGATATCCTTGATTGCCTCGATTATTTACATTTTCAGCCATTTCAATCGATTGAAATTGAATGGGATTATTGTCGTTGATTTCTTGTTCCGATTGTTTATGGTTGATGGCATTTGTGCTGGAATTCACTGGAATTCGGACGAATCAACATAATCCTCGTTGCATGCGTCAATTCCGAGGGTGGACTGCGATTCACTGTTGACTCTGGATGTGAGAGAAGCAAACAAGTGAGTCATCGCTGAATGTCGAAATGAAAAAAATCTTCAGAATATTGCTCGCGTTTCGTTCTGTTTATCATTCACGCAGTTCGAGTGCTTTTGGTCTTTTCGCAACGTTTGATTTTTTTCAATTTATCATCAGATGAAGTTGCATTTGGGTGTCGCAGCGCGATAACGACTATCGGACAGTGATTGAGTTGGGGGGAAATCCTGTTTGTGTCATGTCGACGACTCGAAAAGCGGAGCAGCTGTTGAGCAAATTCGTGACTCGGAAAGGCTTCGGCGCCTCGAAAGCAACCTTCCCAGGTTTCCTGGTTCGACGCCTTCCGAAATCGTTCCATTTCGAAGACACTCAACATGGCGTATTATCAACGTGAAACTCATTATCAGCTTACGCTAGAATCTTATCAGCTGACTTCATGTCGATTTCAAGCCACCGAAAGGAAGACAAAACCGATGATTCAAACGAAATTCAAAACCTCAAAACTCACAACGAATGAGCCAGTGCCGTTTGCTTCGTGCAAGACTCATCACATGTTCGAGAGCAATTGCGTGAAAATGTCCGCAGTTGAAAAAAATCGAGCAGGCGAGAAATGTGAGGTCAGCACAACTCGTTCGAATGAGGAGGAGGGGTTGACAGTGCCAATGTCATGTCAGTGTCCTTGAAAGAGAATGACGTTTGCAATCGATAATTCGACTGGAATATTCATCGACGGGTCCGAACTTCATAATGTTCCAATCGCCAAATGAGATAATCATCGAATGCAACACTCGATTATCGTTCGAACGGAACGGGAAAAACTGACAGCGATCGATATGAATCTTGGCCGCAATCGCCTGACTTTGATAACGCGTCGCGCCGTTATCGTTCTACAAAGACAAGCGGCCAGCCAATGAAATCTAATTGAGGTTTGTCGTTCGACTGAAAATTGCCCTCAAAACGCTAATTACGCATTTCGTTGCGTTAATTATTGGCATTTATGAGCGACTCGGCGAATGGTGAATCATTCACGAGAGCTTTCGAGTGGGTCGACCGAAAGCGAGTGAACGACGGTCAACACACAGACACACACAAAATGACAACAAAACGATTGACGAATCGATACCATTTGATTGAACGGCCTAATGTTGATCCCAAACAATTGGATGAATAAATATTTGATGTCGTCAAGTAGCGATGATTTCTCGGCCACACAAACGCAATCTCCGTAACGAATGTGTTCGACACCAAGCCTATATTTTGCCTGCGTGCTCTGGTCTTATTTCAATCGTTTAATGACAATTTGATGAACTTGAAATTGCGCTCGGATCGATCGACAACCAATTTCCAAGAATTTCTCTCGAACCTTCTTTCAACATACGAAAATCCAGTCGCAATCACTCTGACAAATATTTACGATCCAGCAACACTTGCACAAATTCCAACAATGCAATCATTCAAACTGGCGTTGAGCAATTTCAGAATCGAAAAACAACAGCAAAAGTTTTCTTCTTACGTCAAAGTTTGACATCATTCAAAGGCCTGCGAGAATTTCTTGCTTTGAAACGCACACAACAAATTCACAAAAAGCACTTTCACCAGTCGATTGGCGAGAACGGTTTTTCGCGTCGATTTTCACAGCAATCCAATTGGGCGAACGTACAAATCTGTCGTTGCTGGAATGTTTTTCAATTATTTCGATGAAATTTCAGAATTTTTCGAAATTATTTTCGTTTTTTTGCGTGAAGAGACAGACTATCGTCACTTCAATATGGCTTCATACACACACTGACAAGCCCACAAATACCAGTTTAGATGTACGTTTGATTCTATTTCGGCCGTTCGTGTCGACTCACGTGTGGACCATTGTTCGCAGTTGAGGTGTTAAGGCTCGTTCACAGTGGCAATACATGGCGTACATCTTAACGTTTGCCTTCGAAAATCCGATTGAATTCCACTTGAGTTGTCTCATGCCCTCAAGAGAAACCCAACTACCCCCCAATTAGACAGGAATTGAAATTCTTTCAATAATTGTGAGAATTGCGACTGTTTAAAGTGAAGAGGCCTTTTTCGAAACTGATCGAAATCGAACATTTCGAAACGATACGTAAAGGTCTGAAAGAAGCCTATGGTTGATTTCTCAAAGAATATGTTGAGACATTTAAATGGTTTTCGGGTAATTCCTCTCATCAGCTCCTTGCTCAGTCTTTTGAAAGGAGCTAGTTTTCGAGAGGGCAAGACTCATCGTAAATACGTAACGGCATCGTTACGTAGATTCGTAACGAACAGCCTATTGGGTCGATGTCATACCCTGACGCCATTATCGATTCACCGCCGTTTGTGTAAGTGTTCCAATTCGAGGAAAAGAAAATTTTCATTCGAATTTATCTCGATTTCTGCGACCATCAGTCACCCAAAACGTTCGATATTCGTTCCAAAGTGTATCGTTTGCGAAAAGCGGCAAATATTTTTGCGGAAATCGCGGTATTTCACCGGAAAATCGAATTCGTCATTTGCCGCAGATCGCCAACGTAAGCCGATTGTGAAATGCCTACTGAGCAAAATGGCTAATTCGATGACCGATTGAAATTCGGGTCAACATTTTTCGGTGACTTCGTCCACACGGGCGATTCGGTGTTTGATCGTTGCGATAACTCTTTCTCGTTTTCGTTATTTGCAGCTATTTCAATTGTGAATCAAGTAAACTCGATAAAAACCAAACCAAAACAAAACAATGGCTGACAACGATGATCTCTTAGACTACGAGGATGAAGAGCAAACCGAGCAGGTTGTGGCTGAGGTGGCCGAACCACCAAAGAAGGACGTCAAAGGTACTTATGTATCGATTCACAGTTCGGGCTTTCGTGATTTCTTGTTGAAACCAGAGATCTTGCGGGCTATCGTTGATTGTGGTTTTGAGCATCCGTCTGAAGGTGAGTGCTAGATTTGTGTTGTTTGTGTATCTGCTGTGTGTGTATGTAT